>JAEOAD010001274.1:0-181422 GCA_036365145.1 Orientallactaga sibirica
TGCTCTTGGAATGATTTGCTTTCCTAAGACGAAGGTTGAGTGTAGGAAGTTCAAACTATCGTAGTTAATGTCATCTAACAAGATGTACAACTTAGATTCTCCTCATTTCTAAAATAGTTTGTTTACAAAACAAGCATCTTCATTGCCGTACACTGTACTTTGTGAAATGAGCTAGTTTTGTTCTCAGAATGGTTTGCTTTCCCCGAAGTAGGTGGGTGAAAGTTCAAGGTTTCCTTGTTTCAGTAATCTAACAAGATTCAAGGTTTCCCACCTAGTTTGTTTCATGTTAATCTAACAAGATGTACAACTTTTCTTGTTTAGTAATCTATCAAGATGTACAACTTCAGTTTGGCCTCCACCTAGTTTGTTTGAAAACAAACAGAACACAAACATGTTCATTGCCAAACACTGTACTGTATAACTTATTTGGGAAGTAGTTTGTTTAGAAAACAAACAGTTCTGCTGTACTGTGTGGAATGAGTTGCTTTCCCACGAAGAAGGATGAGTGCAGCAAGTTCAGACTTTCCTAGTTTGTGTCACCTAACAAGACATAGAACTTCGTATATTCACCTCACTTCTAAGGCAGTTTGTTCAGAAAACAAACATCTTCATTGCGGAACACTGTAAAGTGTGAAGTAAGGTAGTTCTGCTCATGGAATGAGTTGTTTTCCCACAAAGAAGGTTGAGTGCAGCAAGTTCAAACTTTCCTAGTTGGTGTCATCTAAGAAGATGTACAACTTAGTAGATTCACCTCATTTCTAAAGTAGTTTGTTTGGAAAACAAACATGTTCATTTCCGAACACTGTACTTTCTGTGTGAAGTAAGCTAGTTCTGCTCTTGGAATGATTTGTTTTCCCACGAAGAAGGTTGTGTGCAGCAAGTTCAAACTTTCCTAGTTTGTGTCATCAAACAAGATGTACAACTGTGAAGATTCACCTCAATTCTAAGTTAGTTAGTTTTAAAACAAATATGTTCATTATCGAACACTGTACTGTGTGAAGGAAGCTAGTTCTGTTCTCGGAATGAGTTGCTTTCCAACAAAGAGGGTTGAAGACAGCAAGTTCAAACTTTCCTAGTTTGTGTAATCTACCAAGATATGCAATTTTGTAGATTCTCCTCAATTGTAAAGTAGTTTGGTTAGAAAACAAACATGTTCAGTGCCCAACACTGTACTGTGTGAAGGAAGCTAGTTCTGTTCTCGGAATGAGTTGCTTTCCTACGAAGTAGGTTGAGTGGAGCAAGATCAAACTTTCCTTGTTTGTGAAATCTAACAAGATGTACAACTTAGTACATTCACCTCTTTATTACTTAGTTTGTTTAGAAAACAAATATGTTCATTGCCGAACACTGTACTTACTGTGTGAAGTAAGCTCGCTCTGCTCATGGAATGAGTTGCTTTCCCACGAAGAAGGTTGAGTGCAGCAAGTTCAAACTTTCCTAGTTGGTGTAATCTACCAAGATGTACAACTTAGTAGATTCTACAGCAGTTAGTTTAGAAAACAAACATGTTTAGTTCCGAACACTATACTGTGTGAAGTAAGCTATTTCTGCTCTAGGAATGAGTCGCTTTCCTACGAAGAAGGTTGAGTGCAGCAAGTTCAAACTTTCCTAGTTTGTGTAATCTACCAAGATGTACCACTTAGTAGATTTGCCTCATTTCTACAGTAGTTTGTTTAGAAAAAAAACATGTTCATTGCCAAACACTATACTGTGTGAAATAAGCTAGTTCTGGTCTCAGAATGAGTTGCTTTCCTACGAAGAAGGTTGAGTGCAGCAAGTTCAAAATTTCCTAGGTAGTGTCATCTAACAAGATGTACAACTTAGTAGATTCGCTTCATTTCTAAAGTAGTTTGTTCAGAAAACAAACATCTTCATTGCCGAACACTTTATTGTGTTAAATAAGGTAGTTTTGCTCTCAGAATGAGTTGCTTGCCTATGAAGTGGTTTGAGTGCAGCAAGATCAAACTTTCCTTGCTTTTGTTATCTCTAAAGATGTACAACTTAGTAGATTCACCTCATTTCTGACTTAGTTTGTTGAGAAAACAAACACGTTCATTTCCGAACACTGTACTTACTGTGTGAAGTAAGCTAGTTCTGCTCTTGGAATGAGTTGCTTTCCCACCAAGAAGGTTGAGTGAAGCAAGATTAAACTTTCCTAGATTGTGTCATCCAACAAGATGTACAACTTAGTAGATTCGGCTCACTTCTAAACTAGTTTGTTTAGAAAACACACATCTTCATTCCCGAACACTGTACTGTGTGAAATAAGCTAGTTCCGCTCTTGGAATGAGTTGCTTTCCAACGAAGAAGGTTGAGTGCAGCAAGTTCAAATTTCCTAGTTAGTATAATCTAAAAAGATGTACAACTTACTAGATTCTCTACATTTCTAGAGTAGTTTGTTTAGAAAACTAACATCTTCTTTGCCGAACACTGTATTGTGTGAAATAAGCTAGTTCTGTTCTCCGAATGAGTTGCTTTTCAACGAAGTGGGTTGAGTGCAGCAAGTTCAAACTTTCCTAGTTAGTGTAATCTATCAAGATGTAGAACTTAGTAGATTCATTTTATTTCTAATGCACTTTGTTTAGAAAACAAGTATCTTCAATGCTGAACACTATACTGTGTTAAGTAAGATAGTTCTGTTCTCGGAATGAGTTGCTTTCTTACGAAGTTGGTTGAGTGCAGAAAGTTCAAACGTTCCTTGTTTGTGTAATGTAACAAGAACTACCACTTAGTAGATTCGCCTCACTTCTGACGTAGTCCATTTAGAAAACAAATATGTTCATTGCCGAACACTGTACTGTGTGAAGTATACGTTTTCTGCTCTTAGAATGAGTTGCTTTACCACTAATAATGTTCAGTGCAGCAAGTTATAACTTTCCTAGTTTGTGTAACATAAAAAGATGTACAACTTAGTAGATTCATTGCCTTTCTAATGTTGTTTCTATACAAAAGAAACATCTTCATTCCCAAACACTATACTGTGTGAAGTAGACTAGTTCTGCTCTTGGAATGAGTTTCTTTCCCACGAAGAATGTTGAGTGCAGCAAGTTCAAACTTTCCTTGTTTGTGTCATCTAACAAGATGTACAACTTAGTAGATTCGCTTCATTTCTAAAGTAGTTTGTTTAGAAAACAAACATCTTCACTGCCAAACACTGTACTGTGTTAAGTAAGCTAGTTCTGTTCTCAGATTGAGTTGCTTTCCTACGAAGTGGGTTGACTGCAGGAAGTTCAAACTATCCTTGATTGTATATTCTATCAAGAAGTACAAGTTAGTACATTCGACCCACTTCTAACACAGTTTGTTTAGAAAACAAGTATGTTCATTGTTGAACACTGTACTGTGTGAAGTAAGCTAGTTCTGCTATTGGAATGAGTTGCTTTCCCTCGAAGAAGGTTGAGTGCAGCAAGTTCAAACTGTCCTAGTTTGTTTAATCTATAAAGATGTACAACTTAGTAATTTCACCTCATTTCTAATGTAGTTTGTTTAGAAAACAAGCATATTCATTGCAGAACACCGCACTGTGTGAAGTAAGCTAGTTCTGCTCTTGGAATGAGTTGCTTTCCTACGAAGACGTTGAGTGCAGCAATTCCAAACTTTCCTAGTTTGTGTCATCCAACAAGATGTACAACTTAGTACATTCCCTTCCTTTCTAAAGTAGTTTGTTTAGAAAACAAACATCTTCATTGCCGAACACTGTACTTTGTGAAATAAGATAGTTCTGCTCTTGGAATTAGTGGCTTTCCTATGAAGTGGGTTTAGTGTAGCAAGTTCAAACTTTCCTACTTTGTGTAATCTAACAAAATGTACAACATAGTAGTTTTGACTCAATTCTAAAGTACTTTGTTCAGAAATCAAACATCTTCATTACCGAACACTGTACTGTGTGAAATAAGCTAGTTCTGCTGACGGAATCAGTTGCTTTCCTACTAAGAGGGTGGAGTGCAGCAAGTTCAAACTTTCCTATTTTGTGTAATCTATCCAGATATACAAGTTAGTAGTTTCACCTCATTTCTAACGTAGTTTGTTTAGACAAAAAAAACATGTTCATTTCAGAACACCGTATTTACTGTGTGAAGTAAGCTAGGTCTGCTCTTCAGACGAAGAAGGTTGAGTGTAGCAAGTTCAAACTTTCCTAGTTCATGTAATCTACCAAGATGTACACCTCAGTAGATTCCGCTCACTTCTAAAGTAGTGTGTTTAGAAAATTGAGCCAGGCGTGGTGGCACACGCCTTTAATCCCAGCACTCGGGAGGCAGAGGTAGGAGGATCGCCGAGAGTTCGAGGCCACCCTGAGACTACGTAGTGAATTCCAGGTCATCCTGACTAGAGTGAGACCCTACCTCGAAAAACAAAAAAAAAAAAAAAAAAAAAAAAAAAAAATAAACATGTTCATTGCCGGACACAGTACTGTGTGAAGTAAGCTAGTTCTGCTCTGGGAATGAGTTGCTTTCCTACGAAGAAAGTTGAGTGCAGCAAGTTCAAACATTCCTAGTTTGTGTCATCCAAAAAGATATACAACTTAGTAGATTCGCTTCATTTCCAAAGTAGTTTGTTTAGAAAACAAACATCTTCATTTCCTAACACTGTACTGTGTGAAATAAGTTTGTTCTGTTCTCGGAATGATTTGCTTTCCTACGAAGAGCGTTAAGTGCAGCAAGTTCAAACTTTCCTTGTTTGTGTAATCTAACAAGATGTACAACATTGTAGATTTGCCTCATTTCTAACGTAGTTTGTTTAGAAAACAAACATGTTCATTTCTGAACACTGTACTTAATGTGTGAAGCAAGCTAGTTCTGCTCTTGGAATGAGTTCCTTTCCCACGAAGAAGGTTGAGTGCTGCAGGTTCAAACTTTCCTATTTTGTGTAATCTATCAAGATGTACAACTCAGTAGATTAGTTTTACTTCTAAGGTAGTTTTCTTAGAAAACAAACATGTTCATTGCAGAACACTGTACTGTGTGAAGTAAGCTAGTTCTGCTCTTGGAATGAGTTGCTTTCCTACGAAGAAGGTTGAGTGTAGGAAGTTCAGGCTTTCCTAGTTTCTGTCATCCAACAAGAGGTGCAACTTCTTAGTTGCTCCTCATTTCTAACATAGTTTGTTTAGAAAACAAACATGTTCATTGCCGAACACTGTACTTTGTGAAGTAAGCTAGTTCTGCTCTTGGAATGAGTTACTTTCCTATGAAGAAGGTGGAGTGCAGCAAGTTCAAACTTTTCTAGTTAGTGTCCTCTAACAACATGTACAACTTAGTAGATTTGCTTCATTTCTAAAGTAGTTTGTTTAGAAAACAAACATCTTCATTGACGAACACCGTATTGTGTTAAATAAGTTCTGTTCTCGGAATGAGTTGCTTTACTACGAAGAGGGTTGAGTGCAGCAAGTTCAAACTTTCCTTGTTTGTGTAATCTAACAAGATATACAACTTAGTAGATTTGCCTCATTTCTAATGTAGTTTGTTTAGAAAACAAACATGTTCATTTCCGAACACTGTACTTACTGTGAGAAGTAAGCTACTTCTGCTCTTGGAATGAGTTGCTTTCCCACAAAGAAAGTTGAGTGCAGCCAGACCAAACTTTCCTGGTTTGTTAATTCTAACAAGATGTCCAATTTAGTAGATTCGGCTCACTTGTAACCTAGTTTTTTTAGAAAACAAACATGTTCATTGCAGAACACTGTACTGTGTGAAGTAACCTAGTTCTGCTCTTGGAATAAGTGGCTTTCCTACGAAGAAGGTTGAGTGCAGCTAGTTCAGACTTTCCTAGTTTCTTTCATCTGACATGATGTACAACTTAGTAGTTTCGACTCAATTCTAAAGTAGTTTGTTCAGAAAACAAGCATGTTCATTGCCGAACAGTGTACTGTGTGAAGTAGCCTCCTTCTGCTCTTGGATTGAGTTGCTATGCTACGAGGAACGTTGAGTGCAGCAAGTTCAAACTTTCTTACTTTGTGTCATCTAACAAGATTTACAACTTAGTAGATTCGTCTCAATTCTAACGTAGCTTGTTTAGAAAACAAACATCTTCATTTCTGAACACTGTACTTACTGTGTGGCTTTCCCACGAAGAAGGTTGAGTGCAGCAAGTTCAAACTTTCCTTGTGTATGTAATCTAAAAAGATGTACAGCTTAGTAGATTCGCCTCATTTATAATGTACTTTGTTTAGAAAACAAACATGTTCATTGCCGAACACTGTACTGTGTGAAGTAAGCTAGTTCTGCTCTTGGAATGAGTTGCTTTCCTACGTAGAAGGTTGAGTGCAGCAAGTTCAATCTTTCCTTGTTTGTGTAATCTAACATGGAGTACAACTTAGTAGATTTGCCTCATTTCTAACGTAGTTTGTTTAGAAAACAAACATGTTCATTTCCGAACGCTGTACTTAATGTGTGAAGTAAGCTCGTTCTGCTCTTGGAATGAGTTGCTTTCCCACGAAGAAAGTTGAGTGCAGCAAGTTCAGACATTCCTAGTTTGTGTCATTCTGAAAAGATGTACAACTTAGTCAATTCACCTCACTTCTAACGTAGTTTGTTTAGAAAACAAACATGTTCATTGCCGAACACTGTACTGTGTGAAGAAAGCTAGTTCTGCTCTTGGAATGAGTTGCTTTCCCACGAAGAAGTTTAAGTGCAGCAAGTTCAGACTTTCCTAGGTTTTGTCATCTAACAAGATGCACAACTTAGTAGATTCATTTCATTTCTAATGTCGTTTCTATAGAAAAGAACCATCTTCATTCCTGAACACTGTACTGTGTGAAGTAAGCTAGTTGTACTCATGTAATGAGTTGCTTTTCCAGGAAGAAGGTTCAGTGCAGCAAGTTCAAACTTCCCTAGTTTGTGTAATCTAACAAGATATACAACTTAGTAGTTTCTCCTCAATTGTAAACTAGTTTGTTTAGAAAACAAACATCTTCATTACCGAACACTGTATTGTGTGAAATATGCTAGTTCTGCTCTCGCAATGAGTTACTTTCCTACGAAGAGGGTTAAGTGCAGCAAGTTCAAACTTTCCTAGTTTGTGTAATCTATCAATATGTACATCTTAGTAGATTTGCCTCAATTCTTAAGTAGTTTGTTTAGAAAACAAACATGTTCATTGCCGGACACTATACTGTGTGAAGTAATCTAGTTCTGCTCTTGGAATGGGTTGCTTTCCTACAAACAGGGTTGAGTGCAGGAAGTTCAAAGTTTCCTAGTTTGTGTCATTTAACAAGATGTACAACTTAGTAGCTTCGCTTCATTTCTAAAGTGGTTTGTTTAGAAAACAAACATCTTCATTGCCAAACACTGTACTGTGTTAAAGAAGCTAGTTCTTTTCTCGGAATAAGTTGCTTTCCTACCAAGAGGGTTGAGTGCAGCAAGTTCAAACTTTTCTTCTTTGTTTAATCTAACAAGATCTACAACTTAGTAGTTTCGCCTCATTTCTAACCTAGTTTGTTTAGAAAACAAACACGTTCATTTTCAAACCCTGTACTTACTGTGTGAAGTAAGCTAGTTCTGCTCTTTGAATGAGTTGCATTCCCACGA
Organism: Orientallactaga sibirica; assembly: GCA_036365145.1. Taxonomy (NCBI): domain Eukaryota; kingdom Metazoa; phylum Chordata; class Mammalia; order Rodentia; family Dipodidae; genus Orientallactaga; species Orientallactaga sibirica. The sequence continues at coordinate 7,524 of JAEOAD010001274.1, forward strand.
AGAAGGTTGAATGCAGCAAGTTCAAACTTTCCTAGTTTGTGTAATCTAACAAGTTGTACAACTTAGTCGATTAGCCTCACTTCCAAATTTCCAAGCTTAAGACCCACGTACATGATCTGAACGTTCCTAAGGGTGCCCTGGAGGAAAAATCTCCTGTCTAGTCAGAACAGGGCTCGAATTGCAAAAAACCAAACTCAAGCTCTCATTGTAAGATTAGCTAACTTGAAGTGTAAGCTCAATTCCCAGCCTCACAAGCTATCAGAAGTTAAAGTGGAAAAGAGTGGGATCCCATGACTTGGGATGGGGATGTATGGGAACACCCTGAAGAATGTGGGGACATTGAACTCTCAGATTCTGAAGAAGTTGTTTTGCATGAGAATGTGGCTTCCCCTCCTTTAGTTGCAGGTGCATCCCCACCCCCACCCCCTGAGGGAATCACTCCTTCTTTGTCTGAGGAAGCAGTAATGACCCTCCCTGCAGGATGTGCTGATGCTTCTCAGAGCCCACCCATCTTTGCCTTGAGGCCTATAGCTAGGCGTAAGACTAGGCATACCCCTAAAGGGGAGTTAGAAAGTGTGACTCAAGAGGAAGTGAGGCCGGGCGTGGTGGCACAGGCCTTTATCCCAGCACTCCGGAGGCAGAGGTAGGAGGATCGCTGAGAGTTCGAGGCCACCCTGAGACTACATAGTTAATTCCAGGTCAGCCTGGACCAGAGTGAGACCCTACCTCGCAAAGCCAAAAAAAAAAAATAAAAATAAAAATAAAAAATAAAAGAGGAAGTGAGATACACCCCTAAAGAACTTCAGGAGCTTTCTAACTTGTACAGGCAGAAGCATGGGGAATATATGTGGGAATGGATTTTAAGGGTGTGGGATGATGGAGGAAGGAATATAAAATTAGATCAAGCTGAATTTATTGAAATGGGCCCACTAACCAGAGATTTTAGATTTAACACTGCAGCTCATGAAGTTGGAAGAGGTGCCAAGAGTTTATTTGATTGCTTGGCTGAAGTATGGATCCAAAGATGGCCTACTGTGAATGAGCTTGAGCTGCCTGATATCCCTTGGCTTAATGTTGATGAAGGGATTAAAAGGCTCACAGAACTTGGAATGCTGAAGTGGATTTACCATGTAAACTCATCTTTAAGCCCGCAATGGGAGCATGCAGAAGATGTGCCCGTCACTAAGACTATAAGAAACAGATTTTTGAGGGGAGCACCAGCACACTTAAAGTCCCCAATCATTGGTCTTTTATGTAAAGAAGACATCACAGTGGGAGCCACAGTTGCTGCATTAGGAGACTTAGATGCAATGGGTCTAACTGGCTCTCGGGGTAACAAGGGCCAAGTATCAGCACTGAATCACCAAAGGCAAGATGAGCATGTTTACCATAATGGACAGCGCAGGCAAAACAATGTTCATAACAGTATGACTCGTGTAGACCTTTGGTACTGGCTGCTTAATCATGGTGTTCCCAGAAGTGAAATAGATAAAAAGCCTACTAAGTTCTTGCTTGATCTGTATAAGCAAAAAAGTTCCAGAACAAAGAACCAAAAGGCCACTTTGAATTATAGCAACAGAGAATCAAGGCCTCTTATCCAGTTTCCAGACTTGAGCCAGTTTACAGATCCTGAACCCCTTGATTGAATGGGTGGCTGGGTCCCTTTGAGGAAGGACCCTCCCATAATCCCCAAAAGTTTCAATATTAAGCTTAGTCCTATCCTTCCTCAGAGGGACCTATGGCCTTTTGCTAGGGTAACTGTACACTGGGGAAAAGGAAATAATCAGACTTTTCGGGGCTTACTGGACACTGGCTCTGAATTGACATTGATTCCAGAAGACCCTAACCAGCATCATGGCCCTCCAGTTAAAGTAGGTGCTTATGGAGGTCAGGTGATCAATGGAGTTTTGGCAAATGTTAGACTGACAGTAGGTCCAGTGGGTCCCCGAACTCATCCTGTGGTTATTTCCCCAGTCCCAGAATGCATAATTGGGATAGATATACTTAGGAGCTGGCAAAACCCCCACATTGGTTCTTTGACTTGTGGGGTGAGGGCCATTATGGTTGGAAAAGCAAAATGGAAGCCATTGGAGCTCCCTCTACCAAGGAAAATAGTGAACCAGAAACAGTATCATATCCCTGGAGGAATTGCAGAGATTAATGCCACTATAAAGGACTTGAAGGATGCAGGGGTGGTGGTTCCCACCACATCCCCCTTTAACTCCCCTATTTGGCCTGTTCAGAAGACAGACGGATCCTGGAGAATGACAGTGGACTATCGGAAACTTAATCAGGTGGTGACTCCAATTGCAGCTGCTGTACCAGATGTGGTTTCTTTACTTGAGCAGATTAACACATCTCCTGGTACCTGGTATGCAGCTATTAATTTTTCGAATGCCTTCTTCTCCATACCTGTCCATAAGAACCACCAGAAGCAATTTGCCTTCAGCTGGCAAGGTCAGCAGTACACATTTACTCTGTTACCTCAAGGTTATATTAACTCTCCAGCCCTGTGTCATAGCTTAGTTCGCAGGGATCTTGATCGTCTGTGCCTTCCACAAGGTGTCACATTGATCCATTATATCGATGACATTATGCTGATTGGATTGAATGAGCAGGAGGTGGCAGCCACTCTGGAGTTGCTGGTACAGCATATGCGCACCAGGGGATGGAAAATAAATCCATCCAAAATTCAAGGACCTTCCACCTCCATGAAATTTCTAGGAGTTCAGTGGTGTGGGACATGCAGGGATATTCCTTCAAAGGTGAAGGATAAGTTGTTGCACCTGGCCCCTCCTACCACTAAGAAGGAAGCACAACGTCTAGTGGGCCAATTTGGATTTTGGAGACAGCACATTCCTCACTTAGGTGTGTTACTCCGTCCCATATACCAAGTGACTCGGAAAGCTACTAGTTTTCAGTGGGGCCCAGAACAAGAGAAGGCTCTTCAACAGGTCCAGGCTGCTGTGCAGGCGGCTCTGCCACTTGGGCCATATGATCCAGCAGATCCAATGATACTTGAGGTATCAGTGGCAGATAGGGATGCCATTTGGAGCCTTTGGCAGGCCCCCATAGGTGAATCACACCGGAGGCCCTGCCATCATCTGCGGACAATTATTCTCCCTTTGAGAGACAGCTCTTGGCTTGCTATTGGGCCTTAATAGAAACTGAACGCTTGACAATTGGCCATCAAGTTATTATGCGACCTGAATTGCCCATTATGAGCTGGGTGTTATCTGACCCACCAGGCCATAAAGTTGGACGTGCACAGCAGCAGTCCATCATCAAGTGGAAGTGGTATATCCATGACCGGGCTCGAGCAGGCCCTGAAGGCACAAGTAAGTTACATGAGGAGGTTGCCCAAATGCCTATGGTTGCTACTCCTGTTTCAATGCCTTCTGTCCCCAAGCATGCACCTATGGCATCATGGGGTGTGCCCTATGATCAGTTGACTGAAGAGGAGAAGACCAGGGCATGGTTTACAGATGTTTCAGCACGCTATGCGGGCATGTGCCAGAAGTGGACAGCTGCATCATTACAGCCCCTTTCTGGGACAACTCTGAAGGACTGTGGTGAAGGGAAGTCTTCACAATGGGCAGAACTACGGGCAGTACACATGGTTGTGCATTTTGCTTGGAAAGAAAAATGGCCAGATGTTCGGTTATACACTGATTCCTGGGCTGTGGCCAATGGTTTGGCAGGATGGTCCGGGACATGGAAGGAGCATGATTGGAAAATTGGTGAAAAGGGCATTTGGGGAAGATGTATGTGGATAGAGCTCTCTGAAAAGGGAAAGGATATAACGATACTTGTGTCCCATGTTAATGCTCATCAGAAGGTGATCTCATCGGAGGAGGACTTTAATAATCAAGTAGATAAGCTGACACGTTCTGTGGACAGTGGTCAACCTCTTTCCCCAGCCACCCCTGTCATTTCCCAATGGGCCCATGAACAAAGTGGCCATGGTGGCAGGGATGCTGGTTATGCATGGGCAAAACAACATGGACTTCCACGAACTAAGGCTGACCTGGCTATGGCTGCTGCTGAGTGCCAAATCTGCCAGCAGCAGAGACCAACTCTGAGCCCCCGATATGGTAGTATTCCACGGGGTGACCAGCCAGCAACTTGGTGGCAAGTCGACTATATTGGACCTCTTCCATTATGGAAAGGGCAGCGTTTTGTCCTTACTGGAATAGACACTTATTCTGGGTATGCATTTGCTTTTCCTGCACTTAATGCTTCTGCCAAAACTACTATCCGTAGGCTTACAGAATGCCTTATTCACCGTCATGGAATTCCATACTGCATTGCTTCTGACCAAGGAACTCACTTCACAGCCAAGGAAGTACAGCAGTGGGCCCATGATCATTGAATTCACTGGTCTTACCATGTGCCCCACCACCCTGAAGCAGCTGGCTTGATAGAGCAGTGCAGTGGCCTTTTAAAGAAACAGATGCAATGCCAACTAGGTGGCAATAGCTTGGAGGGCTGGGGGAGTGTCCTCCAGCAGGCTGTGTATTCTCTGAATCAGAGTCCTATATATGGTGCTGTTTCTCCTATAGCCCAGATTCACGGGTCCAGGAATCAAGGAGTGGAAATGGGAATGGTACCACTTACCATCACCCCAAGTGACCCATTAGCCAAATTTTTGCTTCCTGTACCCACAACCTTATGCTCTGCTGGCCTAGAGGTCTTGGTTCCAGAGGGGGGAGTGCTTTTGCCAGGAGGCACAAAGAACATTCCATTGAACTGGAAGCTAAGATTTCCCCCTGGCCACTTTGGGCTCCTGATGCCCTTGAGTGCACAGGCTGACAAAGGAGTTACAATGTTAGCAGGGGTGATTGATCCAGACTACCAGGGGGAAATTGGACTGCTCCTCCACAATGGAGGTAAGGAAGAGTATGTCTGGAGTGCTGGAGATTCTCTAGGGCGTCTCTTGGTGTTACCATGCCCTGTTATCAAAGTCAATGGACAACTGCAACAACCCAATCAAGGCAATGTGATAAATGGCCCAGATCCTTCAGGAATGAAGGTATGGGTCACCCCTCCAGTTAAAGAACCAAGACCTGCTGAGGTGCTTGCTGAAGGTGGAGGAAATACTGAATGGGTAGTAGAAGAAGGCAGTAACAAATACCAGCTAAGGCCACGGGATCAGTTACAAAAACGTGGACTGTAATTGCCATGAGTGTTCCTGTCTTACCTTGTTAAGAGTGTTTGTACATATGTACACCAATATTAAGACGTTTTGTTCTTCCTCTATTTCTCTATTGGGTAATTAATACTGATTAAGATCATATTGCTAGTTAACCACTGTTGAATTTATATTTGACTTATTATATGAGACTAAGCCTTCTTCAAGGAACTTGCTTTGTGTGGGGGGATGATTGTGCGTTTCCATTTGTAAGAGGGATAGTTATATCATGTTAGGCAGAATTATGACCTTGTTACTGTCTTCATTTGGAAATTAAGTAGAATGTAAAGATATATGTTTGGTGTCAAGTTGACAAGGGGTGGATTTGTGATGGTTAAGTTTGTGTCAACTTGATTTGTTTAGGAATCCACAGACATTCCTCATAAGTGGGTCTCTGAGGCTTCCTCCAGGAAGGATTAACTAAAGGAAGAATCATTCCCCCAGTGGTAAGCCCTTCCCCCAGAGTGGGCGGCCCAGAGTGGGTGGCCCCTCTTGGAGGAGGGGGCTGGTTGATAGAAAGGAGCTCTGGGAAGAAAGGCTCTCTCTTCCCACCTGGCTGTCAGTGCTGCTAGCTGCTTGCCACTGGTGCTTGCTGCTTGGTGTATTCCGTTTGTTACTTACTGCTTGGTGTTGCTGCTCTCCAGCATGGACTGAAGACCAGGGTGGACTGAAGAGCAACGTCTCTCCAGGAAGCCTCCAGGCCTTCTGTGCCAGATTGGGACTGCTGAGGCCTCCAGCCTCATGGACTGAGCAGCTAACAGGTTTCTTGACTCTCAGACCTGCAATCTGCTGTTGCTGGACTGTGTAAGCTAATCCAAACAATACCCTTTTAATACAATTCGTTCTATCCATTCTGTCCTTCTAGAGAACCCTGACTAATACAGAGGCTCAGTGCAGCAAGTTCAAGCTCCCCTAGTTAGTGTCATCTAACAAGATGTACAACTTAGTAGATTAGCTTCATTTCTAAAATAGTTTGTTTAGAAAACAAACACCTTCATTGCCGAACACTGTATTGTGATAAATAAGCTAGTTCTCGTCTCGGATGAGTTGCTTCGCTACGAAGAGGGTTGAGTGCAACAAGTTCAATCATTCCTTGTTTGTGTAATATAACAAGATACACAACTTAGTAGATTGGCCTCAATTCTAAAGTAGTTTGTTTAGAAAACAAACATGTTCATTGCTGGACACAGTACTGTGTGAAGTAAGCTAGTTCTGCTTTTGGAATGAGTTGCTTTCCCACGAAGAAGGTTGAGTGCAGCAAGTTCAAACTTTGCTAGTTTGTGTCATCTAACAAGATGTACAACTAAGTAGTTTCACTTCATTTTTAAAGTAGTTTTTTATTTAGGAAACAAACATGTTCATTGCCGGACACAGTACTGTGTGAAGTAAGGTACTTCTGCTCTTGGAATGAGTTGCTTTCCCACGAAGAAGGTTGAGTGCAGCAAGTTCAAACTTTCCTACTTTGTGTCATCTAACAAGATGTACAACTTAGTTTTTTCACTTCATTTTTAAAATAGTTTGTTTAGAAAACAAATATGTTCATTGCCGGACACTGTACTGTGTGAAGTAAGCTAGTTCTGCTCTTGGAATGAATTGCTTTCCCACAAAGAAGGTTGAGTGCAGTTAGTTCAAACTTTCCTAGTTTGTGTAATCTAAGAAGAAGTACAACTTAGTAGATTCATTTCATTTCTAATGTCGTTTCTAAAAAAAAAATCTTCATTCCCAAACACTGTACTGTGTGAAGTAAGCTAGTTCTGCTCTTGGAATGAGTTGCTTTCCAAAGAAGAAGGTGGAGTGCAGCAAGTTCAAACTTTCCTAGTTTATGTAATCTAACAGGATGTACAACTTAGTCGATTCATTTCATTTCTAATGTCATTTCTATACAAAGGAAACATCTTCATTCCCGAACACTGTACTGCGTGAAGTAAGCTAGTTATGCTCTTGGAATGAGTTTCTTTCCCATGAAGAAGGTTGAGTGAAGCAAGTTCAAACTCTCCTAGTTTGTGTCATCTAAGAAGATGTACAACTTAGTAGATTCCCTTCATTTCTAACGTAGTTTGATTAGAAAAGAAACATCTTCATTGCCGAACACTGTACTGTGTTAAATAAGGTAGATCTGTTCTCATAATGATTTGCGTTCCTACGAAGTGGGTTGAGTGCAGCAAGATCAAACTTTCCTTGTTTGTGTAATCTAACAAGAGGTACAATTTAATAGATTCACCTCACTTCTACCATAGTTTGTTTAGAAAACAAATATGCTCATTGGCGAACACTGTACTGTGTGAAGTATGCTAGTTCTACTATTGGAATGATTTGCTTTCCCACGAAGAACGTGGAGTGCAGCAAGTTCAAACTTTCCTAGTTTGTGTTATCTAACATAATGTACAACTTAGTAGATTCACCTCACTTCTAACGTAGTTTGTTTAGAAAACAAACATCTTCATTTCTGAACACTGTACTGTGTAAAGTAAGCTAGTTCTGCTCTTTGAATAGGTTGCTTTCCTACAAAGAAGGTTGAGTGCAGCAAGTTGAGACTTTCCTAGTTTGTGTCATCTAACAAAATGTACAACTTAGTAGATTCGCTTCATTTCTAAAGGAGTTTCTTTAGAGAAGAAACACTTTCATTGCCAAACACTGTAGTGTGGTAAATAAGCTAGTTCTGTTCTCATAATGAGTTGCTTTCCTACGAAGTGGGTTGAGTGCAACAAGATCAAACTTTCCTTGTTTGTGTAATCTAACAAGATGTACAACTTAGTAGATTCGCCTCACTTCTAACGTACTTTGTTTAGAAAAAAATTTGTTCATTGCCGAACACTGTACTGTGTGAAGTAAGGTAGTTCTGCTCTTGGAATGAGTTGCTTTCCCACGAAGAAGGTTGAGTGCAGCAAGTTCAAACTTTCCTAGTTTGTGTCATCTAACAAGATGTACAACTTAGTATATTTGCTTTATTTCAAAAGTAGTTTGTTTAGAAAACAAACATCTTAATTGCCGAACACTGTACTGTGTGAAGTAAGCTAGTTCTGTTCTCGAAATGAGTTACTTTCGTACGAAGAGGCTTGAGTGCAGCAAGTTCAAACTTTCCCCATTTGTGTAATCTGTCTAGATGTACAACTTTGTAGATTCACCTCATTTTTCACGTAGTTTTTTAGAAAACAAAGATGTTCATTGCCAAACACTGTACTGTGTGAAGTAAGCTAGTTCTTCCTTTGGAATGAGTTGCTTTCCTATGAAGAAGATTGAGTGCAGCAAGTTCAAACTTTCCTCCTTTGCGTCATCGAACAAGATGTACTACTTAGTAGTTTCGCTTCATTTCTAAATTAGTTTGTTTAGAAAACAAACATCTTCATTTCCGAACACTGTCCTGTGTTAAATAAATTAATTCTGTTCTGTGCAGTAAGTTCAAACATTCCTTTCTGTGTAATCTAGCAAGATATACAACTTAGTAGATACACCTCATTTCTAATGTAGTTTATTTAAAAAACAAACATGTTCATTTCTGAACACTGTACTTACTGTGAGAAGTAAGCTAATTCTGCGCTTGGAAAAAGTTACTTTCCCACAACGAAGGTTGAGTGTGGCAAGTTAAAACTTTCCTAGTTTGTGTCATCTAACAAGATGTACAACATAGTAGATTCACCTAACTTCTAACATAGTTTGTTTAGAAAACAAACATGTTCATTTCCGAACACTGTACTGTGTGAAGTATTCAAGTTCTCTTCTTGGAATGAGTTGCTTTCCCCCAAAGAAGCTTGAGTGCAGCAAGATCAAAGTTTCCTAGTTTGTTTCATCTAACAAGATATACAACTTAGAAGATTTGGTTCATTTATAAAGTAGTTTGTTTAGAAAACAAATATCTTCATTGCCAAACACTGTACTGTGCGAAGGAAGCTAGTTCTATTCTCAGAATGAGTTGCTTTCCTCCTAAGAGGGTTGAGTGCAGCAATTTCAAACTTTCCGAGTTTGTGTAATCTGTCTAGATGTACAACTTAGTAGTATCACCTCATTTCTAATGTAGTTTGTTTAGAAAACAAACATGTTCATTGCCGAATACTGTACTGTGTGAAGTAAGCTAGTTCTGCTCTAGGAATGAGTTGCTTTCCAACGAAGAAGGTGGAGTGCAGCAAGTTCAAACTTTCCTAGTTTGTGTAATCGAACAGGATGTACAACAGAGTAGATTCATTTCATTTCTAATGTCGTTTCTATACAAAGGAAACATCTTCATTTCCGAACATTGTACTGTGTGAAGTAAGCTAGTTATGCTCTTGGAATGAGTTTCTTTCCCACGAAGAAGGTTGAGTGCAGCAAGTTCAAACTCTCCTAGTTTGTGTCATCTAAGAAGATGTACAACTTAGTAGATTCACTTCATTTCTAACGTAGTTTAATTAGAAAAGAAACATCTTCATTGCCGAACACTGTCCTGTGTTAAATAAGCTAGTTCTGTTCTCGGAATGTGTGACTTTCCTACGAATAGGGTTGATTGCAGCACATTCAAACTTTCCTTCTTTGTGTAATCTAACAAGATGTACAGCTTAGTAGATTCGACTGACTTCTAATGTAGTTTGTTTAGAAAACAAATATATTCATTGTCGAACACTGTACTGTGTGAAGTAAGCTAGTTCTGCTATTGGAATGAGTTGCTCTCCCACAAAGAAGGTTGAGTGCTGGAAATTCAAACTTTCCTAGTTTGTGTAATCTAACAGGATGTACAACTTAGTAGATTCATTTCATTTCTAATGTCTTTTCTATAGAAAAGAAACATCCTCATTCCCTAACACTGTACTGTGGGAGGTAATCTAGTTCTGCTCTTGGAATGAGTTGCTTTATCACAAAGAAGGTTGAGTGCAGCAAGTTCAAACTTTCCTCGTTTGTGTCATCTAAAAAGATGTACAACTTAGTAGATTCGCTTCCTTTCTAAAGTAGTTTGTTTTGAACACAAACATGTGCATTTCCGAACACTGTAATGTGTAAAATAAGATAGTTTGGTTCTCGGAACGAGTTGCTTTCCTATGAATAGGGTTGAGTGCAGGAAGTTCAAAATTTCCCAGTTTGTGTAATCTAACATGATGTACAACTTCATGGATTCATTTCATTTTTAATGTCGTTACTATAGAAAAGAAACATCTTCATTCCCGAACACTTTACTGTGTGAAGTAAGCTAGTTCTGCTATTGGAATGAGTTGCTTTCCCACGCAGAAGGTTGAGTACAGCAAGTTCAAACTTTCCTAGTTTGTGTCATCTAACAAGATGTACAACTTAGTAGATTAGCTTCATTTCTAAAGTAGTTTGTTCAGAATAGAAACATCTTCCTTGCCAAAAATGGTACTGTGTTAAATAAGCTAGTTCTGTTCTCATAATGAGGTGCTTTCCTACGAAGTGGTTTGAGTGCAGAAAGATCTAATTTCCTTGTTCTTGTAACCTAACAAGATGTACACCTTTGTAGATTCACCTCATTTCTAATATTGTTTGTTTAGAATACAAACATGTTCATTGCCCAACACTGTACTGTGTGAAGTAAGTTAGTTCTGCTCTTGGAATGAATTGCTTTTCCACGAAGAAGGTTGAGTGGAGCAAGTTCAAAGTTTCCTACTTTGTGTCATCTAACAAGATGAACAACTTAGTAGATTCGGTTCATTTCTACAGTAGTTTGTTTAGAAAAGAAACAACTTCATTGCCGAATACCATACTGTGTTAAATAAGCTGGCTCTGTCCTCGGTAGGAGTTTGTTTCCTACGAAGTGCATTGAGTGCACAAATATCAAACTTGCCTTGTTTGTGTAATCGAACAAGATGTACACCTTAGTAGATTTGCCTCTCTTTTAACATAGTTTGTTTAAAAAACAAATATGTTCATTGCCAAACACTGTACTGTGTGAAGTAATCTAGTTCTGCTCTTGGAATGAGTTGCTTTCCCAAGAAGAAGGTTGAGTGCAGCAATTTCAAACTTTCCTAGTTTGTGTAATCTAACAAGATGTATGACTTAGTAGTTTCACCTCAATGCTAAAGCAGTTTTTTTAGAAAACAAACATTGTCATTACCGAACACTGTACTGTGTGAAATAAGCTAGTTCTGCTCTCAGAATGAGTTGCTTTCCCACGAAGAGGGTTTAGTGCAGCAAGTTCAAACTTTCCCAGTTTGTGTATTCTATCTAGATATACAACTTAGTAGATTCGCTTCATTTCTAAAGTAGTTCGTTTCAAAAACAAACATCTTCATTTCTGAACACTATACTGTGAAAAATAAGCTAGTTCTGTTCTCGGAATGAGTTGTTTTCCTACGAATAGTTTTAAGTGCAGCAAGTTCAAACTTTCCTTGTTGCTGTAATCAAACAAGATGTAAAACTTAGTAGATTCACCTCACTTCTAAAGTAGGTTGTTTAGAAAACAAACATCTTCATTGCCGAACAGTGTTCTGTGTGAAGTCAACAAGTTCTGCTCTTGGAATGAGTTGCTTTCCTACGAAGAAGGTTCAGTGCAACAAGTTCAGACTTTCCTATTTTGGGTAATCTAACAAGATGTACAAGTTAGTAGATTCATTTCATTTCTAAAGTAGTTTGTTTAGAAAACAAACATCTTCATTTCCCAACACTGTACTGTGTGAAGTAAGGTAATTCTTCTCTTGGAATGAGTTGCTTTTCCATGAAGAAGGTTAAGTGCAGCAAGTTCAAACTTTCCTAGTTTGTGTCATCTAACAAGGTGTACAACTTAGTAGATTCACTTCATTTCTTTACTCGTTTCTTTAGAAAACAAACATCTCCACTGCCGAACATTGTACTGTGTAAAATAAACTAGTTCTGTTCTCGGAATGAGTTGCTTTACTACGAAGAGGGTGGAGTGCAGCAAGTTCAAACTTTCCTTGTTTGTGTAATCTAACCAGATGTACAACTTAGTAGATTCGACTGACTTCTAATGTAGTTTTTTAGAAAACAAATATGTTCATTGTCAAACACTGTACTGTGTGAAGTAAGCTAGTTCTGCTATTGGAATGAGTTGCTCTCCCACGAAGAAGGTTGAGTGCTGGAAATTCAAACTTTCCTAGTTTGTGTAATCTAACGAGATGTACAACTTAGTAGATTCATTTCATTTCTAATGTCTTTTCTATAGAAAAGAAACATCCTCATTCCCGAACACTGTACTGTGTGAGGTAATCTAGTTCTGCTCTTGGAATGAGTTGCTTTATCACAAAGAAGGTTGAGTGCAGCAAGTTCAAACTTTCCTAGTTTGTGTCATCTAACAAGATGTACAACTTAGTAGATTCTCTTCTCATTTCTAAAGTAGTTTGTTTTGAAAACAAACATGTTCATTGCCAAACACTGTATTGTGTAAAATAAGCTAGTTCTGCTCTTGGAATGAGTTGGTTTCCTATGAAGAGGTTGAGTGCAGCAAGTTCAAACTTTCCTAGTTTGTGTAATCTAACAAGATGTACAACTTAGTAGATTCATTTTCATTTTTAATGTAGTTTGTTTAGAAAACAAATATCTTCATTGCCAAACACTGTACTGTTTGAAATAAACTAGTTCTGTTTTGGAATGAGTTGCTTTCCACGAAGTGGGTTGAGTGCAGCAAGTTCAAACTTTCCTTGTTTGTGTCATCTAACAAGATGTACAACTTAGTAGATTCACTTCATTTCTAAAGTAGTTTGTTTAGAAAACAAACATCTTCATTGCCAAACACTGTACTGTGTTGAAGTAAGCTAGTTCTGTTCTTGGAATGAGTTGCTTTCCCAAGAAGTGGTTTGAGTGCAGCAAGTTCAAACTTTCCTTGTTTGTGGCATCTAACAAGATGTACAACTTAGTAGATTCAATTCATTTCTAAAGTATTGTTTGTTTAGAAAACAAACATCTTCATTGCCCAACACTGTACTGTTTAAATAAGGTAGTTCTGTTCTTGGAATGAGTTGCTTTTTCCTCAGAAGTGGGTTGAGTGCAGCAAGTTCAAATTTCCTTGTTTGTGTAATCTAACAAGATGTACAACTTAGTAGATTCTCCTCATTTCTAACATAGTTTGTTTAGAAAACAAACATGTTCATTGCCGAACACTGTACTGTGTGAAATAAGCTAGTTCTGCTATTGGAATGAGTTGCTTTCCCACGAAGAAGGTTGAGTGCAGCAAGTTCAAACTTTCCTAGTTTGTGTAATATAACAAGATGTACAACTTAGTAGATTCATTTCATTTCTACATAGTTTGTTTAGAAAAACAAACATGTTCATTCCCAAACACTGTACTGTGTGAAGTAATCTAGTTCTGCTCTTGGAATGAGTTGCTTTCCCAAGAAGAAGGTTGAGTGCAGCAAGTTCAAACTTTCCTAGTTTGTGTAATCTAACAAGATGTACAACTTAGTAGTTTCACCTCAATGCTAAAGTAGTTTGTTTAGAAAACAAACATGTTCATTACCGAACACTGTACTGTGTGAAATAAGCTAGTTCTGCTCTCAATGAGTTGCTTTCCCACGAAGAGGTTTAGTGCAGCAAGTTCAAACTTTCCCAGTTTGTGTATTCTATCTAGATATACAACTTAGTAGATTCGCTTCATTTCTAAAGTAGTTCGTTTCAAAAACAAACATCTTCATTTCTGAACACTATACTGTGAAAAATAAGCTAGTTCTGTTCTCGGAATGAGTTGTTTTCCTACGAATAGTTTTAAGTGCAGCAAGTTCAAACTTTCCTTGTTTGTGTAATCAAACAAGATGTACAACTTAGTAGATTCACCTTCATTTCTAAAGTAGTTTGTTTAGAAAACAAACATCTTCATTGCCGAACAGTGTTCTGTGTGAAGTCAACAAGTTCTGCTCTTGGAATGAGTTGCTTTCCTACGAAGAAGGTTCAGTGCAACAAGTTCAGACTTTCCTATTTTGGGTCATCTAATAAGATGTACAAGTTAGTAGATTCACCTCAATTTTAAAGTAGTTTGTTTAGAAAACAAACATGCTCATTGCCGAACACTGTACTGTGTGAAGTAAGGTAATTCTTCTCTTGGAATGAGTTGCTTTTCCATGAAGAAGGTTAAGTGCAGCAAGTTCAAACTTTCCTAGTTTGTGTCATCTAACAAGGTGTACAACTTAGTAGATTCACTTCATTTCTTTACTCGTTTCTTTAGAAAACAAACATCTCCACTGCCGAACATTGTACTGTGTAAAATAAACTAGTTCTGTTCTCTTGGAATGAGTTGCTTTCCTATGAAGAGGGTTGAGTGCAGCAAGTTCAAACTTTCCTTGTTTGTGTAATCTAACAAGATGTACAACTTAGTAGATTCGACTGATTTCTAATGTAGTTTTTTTAGAAAACAAACATGTTCATTGTCAAACACTGTACTGTGTGAAGTAAGCTAGTTCTGCTATTGGAATGAGTTGCTCTCCCTACGAAGAAGGTTGAGTGCTGGAAATTCAAACTTTCCTAGTTTGTGTAATCTAACAAGATGTACAACTTAGTAGATTCATTTCATTTCTAATGTCTTTGTTTAGAAAAACAAACATCTTCATTCAGAACACTGTACTGTGTGAGGTAATCTAGTTCTGCTCTTGGAATGAGTTGCTTTATCACAAAGAAGGTTGAGTGCAGCAAGTTCAAACTTTCCTAGTTTGTGTCATCTAACAAGATGTACAACTTAGTAGACTTGCCTCATTTCTAAGGTAGTTTGTTTAGAAAAAAAAATATGTTCATTGCCAAACACTGTATTGTGTGAAGTAAGCTACTTCTGCTCTTGGAATGAGTTGGTTTCCTACGAAGAGGTTGAGTGCAGCAAGTTCAAACTTTCCTAGTTTGTGTCATCTAACAAGATGTACAACTTAGTAGATTCACTTCATTTCTAAAGTAGTTTGTTTAGAAAACAAATATCTTCATTGCCAAACACTGTACTGTTTTAAATAAACTAGTTCTGTTTTGGATTAGTTGCTTTCCTACGAAGTGGGTTGAGCGCAGCAAGTTCAAACTTTCCTTGTTTGTGTAATCTCACAAGATGTACACCTAGTAGATTCACGTCACTTCTAACCTAGTTTATTTAGAAAACAAATAAGTTCATTGCTGTACACTGTACTGTGTGAAGTAAGCTAGTTCTGCCCTTGGAATGAGTTGCTTTCCCAAGCAGAAGTTTGAGTGCAGCAAGTTCAAACTTTCCTACTTTGTGGCATCTAACAACATGTACAACCTAGTAGATTCAATACATTTCTAAAGTACTTTGTTTAGAAAAGAAACATCTTAATTGCCGTTCCCTGTACTGTTTTAAATAAGGTAGTTCTGTTCTCATAATGAGTTGCTTTCCTCAAGAGTGGGTTGAGTGCAGCAATATCAAATTTCCTTGTTTGTGTAATCGAACAAGATGTAAAACGTAGTAGATTCTCCCCACTTCTAACATAGTTTGTTTAGAAAACAAACATGTTCATTGCCGAACACTGTACTGTGTGAAGAAAGCTAGTTCTGCTATTGGAATGAGTTGCTTTCCCACGAAGAAGGTTGAGTGAAGCAAGTTCAAATTCTCCTAGTTTGTGTAATATAACAAGATATACAACTTAGTAGATTCATTTCATTTCTAATGTCGTTTCTATAGAAAAGAAACATGTTCATTCCCAAACACTGTGCTCTGTGAAGTAAGCTAGTTCTGCTCTTGGAAGGGGTTGCTTTTCCAAGAAGGTTGAGTGCAGCAAGTTCAAACTTTCCTAGTTTGTGTAATCTATCTAGATAAACAACTTAGTAGATTCACTTCATTTATAAAGTAGTTTGTTTAGAAAACAAACATTTTCATTACTGAAAAATTTACTGTGTGACATAAGCTAGTTGTGCTCTCGGATTGAGTAGTTTTCCTACGAATAGGGTTGAGTGCAGCAAGTTCAAACTTTACTTGTTTGTGTAATCGAACAAGATGTAAAACTTAGTAGATTCGCCTCATTTCTACCATAGTTTGTTTAGAAAACAAAATGTTCATTTCCAAACACTGTACTTACTGTTTGAAGTAAGCTAGTTCTGCTCTTGGAATGAGTTGCTGTGCCACGAAGAAGGTTGAGTGCAGCAAGTTCAAAATTTCCTCGTTTGTGTCCTCTAACAAGATTTACAACTTAGTAGATTCGCTTCATTTCTAAAGTAGTTTGTTTTTTTAAAAAAAATCTTCATTTCTGAACACTGTACTGTATTAAATAAGCTAGTTCTGTTCTCGGAATGAGTTGTTTTTCTACGAATAGGGTTGAGTGCAGCAAGTTCAAACTTTCCAAGTTTGTGTAATCTATCAAGATGTACAACTTAGTAGTTTCGTCTCACTTCTAACATAGTTTGTTTAGAAAACAAACATGTTCATTACCTAACATTATACTGTGGGAAATAAGCTAGTTATACTCTCCTAATGAGTTGCTTTCCTACAAAGAGGGTTGAGTGCAGCAAGTTCAAACTTTCCTAGTTGGGTAATCTATCAAGATGTACAACTTAGTAGTGTCGCCTCGTTTCTAACGTAGTTTGTTTAGAAAACAAACATGTTCATTGCCAAACACTGTACTGTGTGAAGTACGCTATTTCTACTCTTGGAATGAGTTTCTTTCCTACGAAGACGATTTAGTGCAGCAAGTTCAAACTTTCCTAGTTTTTGTGATCTAACAAGTTGTACAACTTAGTAGATTCGCTTCATTTATACTGAAGTTTGTTTAGAAAACATACATCTTCATTGCCAAACGCTGTAGTCTGTTAAATAAGCTAGTTCTGTTCTCGGAATGAGTTGCTTTCCTATGAAGAGGGTTGAATGCAGCAACTTCAAACTTTCCTTGTTTGTGTAATATAACAAGATGCACAACTCAGTAGATTTGCTTCATTACTAAAGTTGTTTGTTTAGAAAACAAACATGTTCATTGCTGAACACTGTACTGTGTGAAGTAAGCTAGTTCTGCTATTGGAATGAGTTGCTTTCCACGAAGACGGTTGAGTGCAGAACTAGCTTACTTCAGACAGTAAGTACTGTGTTCGGCAATGAACATGTTTGTTTTCTAAACAAACTACGTTAGAAATTAGGAGAATCTACTAAGTTGTACACCTTCTTAGATTACACAAACAAGGAAAGTTTGGACTTGATGCACTCAACCCTCTTCGTAGGAAAGCAACTCATTCCAAGAGCAGAACTAGCTTACTTCACATAATACAGTGTTCAGGAATGAAGATGTTTTTTTCTACAGAAACGACATTAGAAATTAAATTAATCTACTAAGTTGTACATGTTGTTAGAATACACAAACTAGGAAAGTTTGAACTTGCTGCACTCAACCTTCTTCTTGGCAAAGTAATTCATTCGAATAGCAGAAGTAGCTTACTTCACACAGTACAGTGTTCGGCAATAAACATATTTGTTTTCTATAACGAACTACGTTAGAATGAGGCCAAATTACTAAGTTGTACATCTTGTTTGATGACAAAAACTAGGAAACTTTGAACTTGCTGCACTCAACCTTCTTCGTGTGAAAGCAACTCATTCCAAGACCAGAACTAACTTATTTCACACAGTACAGTGTTCGGGAATGAAGATGTTTCTTTTCTATAGAAACTACATTAGAAATGAAATGAATATACTAAGTTGTACATCTTGTTAGATTACAAAAACAAGGAAAGTTTGAACTTGCTGCACTCAACCCTATTCATAGGAAAGCAACTGATTCCGCGAACAGAACTAGCTTATTTAAAAAGTACGGTGTTGGGCAATGAACATGTTTGTTTTCTAAAAAAGCTACATTAGAATTCAAGCGAATCTGCTACGTTGTACATCTTGTTTGATGACACAAGTCTGAACTTGTTCCACATAAGCTTCTTCATAGGAAAGCAACTCATTCCAAGAGCAGAACTAGCTTATTTCCCACAGTACACAGTTGGGCAATGAACATGTTTGTTTTCTAAACAAACTATGTTAGAAGTGAGGGAAATCTACTGAGTTGTAAATCTTGTTAGATTACAAAAACAAAGAAAATTTGAATTTGCTACACTCAACCTTCTTTGAGGGAAAGCAACTCATTCCAAGAGCAGAACTAGCTTACTTCACACAGTAAGTACAGCGTTCAGAAATGAACATGTTTGTTTTTCTAAACAGACTACACTAGAAATGAGGTGAATCTACTACATTGTAGATCTTGTTACATTACACAAAGAAGGAAAGTTTGAACTTGCTGCACTCAACCCTCTTCGTAGGAAAGCAACTAATTCCAAGAATAGAACTACCTTATTTAACACAGTACAGTGTTCGGCAATGAAGATGTTTGTTTTCTAAACACACTTCTTTAGAAATGAAGTGAAGCTACTAAGTTGTACATCTTGTTAGATGACATAAACTGGGAAAGTTTGAACTTGCTGCACTCAACCTTCTTCATAGGAAAGCAACTCATTCCAAGAGCAGAACTAGCTTAATTCACACAGTACAATGTTCGGTAATGAAGATGTTTGTTTTCTAAACAAGATACTTTAGAACTGAGGCGAAACTAATAAGTTGTACATCTTGTTAGATTACATAAAAATGGAAAGTTTGAACTTGTTGCACTCAACCTTCTTCGTAAGAAAGCAACTCATTCTGAGAAAAGAACTAGCTTATTTCACACAGTACAGTTTTCAGCAATGAAGATGTATGTTTTCTAAACAAACTACTTTAGAATTGAGGCGAATATACTAAGTTGGACATCTTGTTAGAAGACACAAATTAGGAAAATCTGAGCTTGCTGCACTTAACCTTCTTCCTAGGAAAGCAACTCATTCCAAGAGCAGAACTAACTTATTTCACACAGCACAGTGTTCAGGAATGAAGATGTTTCTTTTCTATGGTAATGACGTTAGAAATGAAATGAATCTACAAACTTGTACATCTTGTTAGATTATACAAACTAGGAAAGTTTGAACTTGATGCACTCAACCTTATTAGTGGGAAAGCAGCTCATTCCAAGAGCAGAACTAGCTTACATCACACAGTACAGTGTTTGGCAATGAAGATATTTGTTTTCTAAACAAACTACTTTAGAAATGAAGCGAATCTACTAAGTCGTACATCTTGTTAGGTGACACTAACTAGGAAAGTCTGAACTTGCTGCACTCAACCTTCTTCGTAGTAAAGCAACTCATTCCAAGAGCAGAACTAGCTTGCGTCACACAGTACACTGTTCAGCAATAAAGATATTTATTTTCTAAACAAACTACGTTAGAAGTGAGGCGAATCTACTAAGTTGTACATCTTGTTAGATGACACAAACTAGGAAAGTTCGAACTTGCTACAGTCAACCTTCTTCGTGGGAAAGCAACACATTCCAAGAGCAGAACTAACTTACTTCAAACAGTACAGTGTTCAGCAATGAACATGTTTGTTTTCTAAACAAACTACGTGAGAAATGAGGCGAATCTACTAAGGTATACATATTTTAAATGACACAAACAAGGAAAGTTTGAACTTGGTGCACTTGACCTTCTTCGTGGGAAAGCAACTCATTCCAAGAGCAGAACCAGATTACTTGACACAGTAATTATAGTGTTCGGAAATGAACATATTTGTTTTCTAAACAAACTACGTTAGAAATGAGGAGAATCTACTAACTTGTACATCTTGTTAGATTATGCAAACTTAGGAAAATTTGAACTTGCTGTACACAGCCCTCTTCGCAGGAAAGCAACTCATTCCGAGAACAGAACTAGCTTATTTACACAATACAGTGTTTGGCAATGAAGATGTTTGTTTTATAAACAAACTACTTTAGAAATGAAGTGAATCAACAAAGTTGTACATCTTCTTAGATGACACAATCCAGGAAAGACTGACTTGCTGAACTCAACCTTCTTCACAGGAAAGCAACTCATTCCAAGAGCAGAACTAGTTTACTTCACACAGTACAGTGTTTGGCAATGAACATGTTTGTTTTCTAAACAAACTAAGTTAGAAGTGTGGCAAATCTACTAAGTTGTATATCTTCTTAGATTACACAAATAAGGAAAGGTTGAACTTGATGCAGTCAACCATCTTCGTAATAAAGCAACTCATTCCGAGAACATAACTAGCTTATGTAACACAGTACAGTGTTTGGCAATGAAGATGTTTGTTTTCTAAACAAACTCCTTTAGAAATGAAGCTAATCTACTAAGTTGTACATCTTGTTAGATGACACAAGGTAGGGATGTTTGAACTTGCTGCACTCAACCTTCTTCGTAGAAAAGCAACTCATTCCAGAGCAGAACTAGCTTACTTCACACAGTACAGTTGTCGTCAATGAACTTGTTTGTTTTCTAAACACAGTGTACTTTAGAAATGAAGCAAATCTACTAAGTTGTATATCTTGTTAGATTACACAAATAAGGAACGTTTGAAGTTGCTGCATTCAACCTTCTTTGTAGGAAAGCACCTCATTCTGAGAACAGAACTAGGTTAATTAACACAGTACAGTGTTTGGCAATGAAGATGTTTATTTTCTAAACAAACTACTTTAGAAATGAAGCGACTCTACTAAGTTTTATATCTTTTTAGATTACACAAACTAGCAAAGTTTGAACTTGCTGCACTCAACCTTCTTCTTGGGAAAGAGAACTCATTCCAATGGCAGAACTAGCTTACTTTACACAGTACAGTGTTCGGCAATAAACATGTTTTTTTTCTAAACAAATTACCTTACAATTGAGGCGAATCCATGTAGTTGTACAACTTGTTAGATGACACAAACTAGGAAAGTCTGAACTTGCTGCACTCAACCCACATCTTGGGAATGCAACTCATTCCAAGAACAGAACTGGCTAATTTTACACAGTACAGTGTTCCGCAATGAAGATGTTTCTTTTCTAAACAAACTACTTTAGAAAGGAAGCGAATCTACTAAGTTGTACATATTGTTAGA
This sequence comes from Orientallactaga sibirica, assembly GCA_036365145.1. NCBI lineage: Eukaryota > Metazoa > Chordata > Mammalia > Rodentia > Dipodidae > Orientallactaga > Orientallactaga sibirica. The sequence continues at coordinate 28,524 of JAEOAD010001274.1, forward strand.
TGACACAAACTGGGAAAGTTTGAACTTGCTGCACTCCACCTTCTCCGTAGGAAAATAACTCATTCCAAGAGCAGAATAGGTTACTTCACACAGTACAGTGTTCGGCAATGAAAATGTTTGTTTTCTAAACAAACTACGTTATAAATGAGGTGAAACTACTAAGTTGTATATCTAGATAGATTACACAAACTAGGAAAGCTTGAACCTGCTGCACTCAACCGTCTTCATAGGAAAGCAACTCATTGCATGAGCAGAACTAGCTTACTTCACACAGTATAGTGTTCGGTAATGAACATGCTTTTTTTCTAAACAAACTACATTAGAAGTGAGGAAAATCTACTAAGTTGTACATCTTGTTAGATTACACAAACTGGGAAAGTTAGAACTAGCTGCACTCAACCTTCTTGGTGGGAAAGCAACTCATTCCAAAAGCAGAACTACCTTACTTCACCTAGTAAGTACAGTGTTCAGAAATGAACATGTTTGTTTTCTAAACAAACTACGTTGGTAATGAGGAGAATCTGCTAACTTGTACACCTTGTTAAATTACACAAACAGGGAAAGTTTGAAGTTGCTGCACTCAACCCTGTTTGTAGGAAAGGAACTCATTCCTAGAACATAACAAGCTTATTTAACACAGTACAGTGTTCGGCAATGAAGATGTTTTTTTTCCAAACAAACTACTTTAGAAATGAAGTGAATATTCTAAGGGGTAAGTCTTGTTAGATTACAGTGACTAGGAAAGTTTGAACTTGCTACACTCAACCTTCTTCGTGTGAAAGGAACTCATTCCAATAGCAGAATTAGCTTACTTCACACAGTACGGTGTTTGGCAATTAACATGTTTGTTTTCAAAAGAAACTACGTTAGAAATGAGGCGAAACTACTAAGTTGTACATCTTGATAGATTACACAAAGTAGGAAAGTTTGAACTGCTGCACTCAACCCTCTTCGTAGGAAAGTAAATGATTCCGAGAGCAGAACTAGTTTATTTCACACAGTACAGTGTTCGGCAATGAAGATGTGTGTTTTCTAAACAAACTGCTTTAGAAATGAAGTCAATCTACTAAGTTGTACATCTGGTTAGATGACACTAATTAAGAAAGTTTGAACTTGCTGCACTCAACCTTCTTCGTGGGAAAGCAACCCATTTCAAGAAAAGAACTAGCTGATGTCATACAGTACAGTGTTCGGCAATGAACATGTTTGTTTTCTAAAAAAAACTACTTTAGAAATGAACCAAATCTACTAAGTTGTACATCTTGTTAGATGACACAAACTAGGAAAGTTTGAACTTGCTGCCCTCAACCCTCTTCATAGGAAAGCAACTCATTCCAAGAACAGAACTAGCTTATTTAACACAGTACAGTGTTCAGCATTGAAGATGTTTGTTTTCTAAACAAACTACTTTAGAATTGAGGCAAAACTACTAAGTTGTATATCTTGTAAGATTACACAAACTACGCAAGTTTGAACTTGCTGCACTCAACCTTCTTTGTGGGAGAACAACTGATTCGAAGAGCAGAACTAGCTTACTTCACACAGTACAGTGTTTGGCAATGAACATGTTTCTTTTCTTAACAAAGTATGATACAGGTGAGTCGAATCTACTAAGTTGTACATGTTGTTAGATTGCACAAAAAAGGAAAGTTTGACCTTGCTGCACTCAACAAACTTCGTAGGAAAGCAACTCATTCCGAGAACAGAACTAGCTTATTTCACACACTACAGTGTTTGTTTTCTAAAGAAACTACATTAGAATTGAGCCAAAACTAATAAGTTGTACATCTTATTAGATTACACAAACTAGGAAAGCTTGAACTTGCTGCACTCGACCTTCTTCGTTGGAAAGCAACTCATTCCAAGAGCAGAACTATCTTACTTCCTACAGTAAGTACAGTGTTCGGAAATGAACATGTTTGTTTTCAAAATTAACTACGTTAGAAATAAGGCGAATCTACCAAGTTGTACATCTTGTTAGATTAAACAAACAAGGAAAGTTTGAACTTGCTGCACTCAACCCTCTTCGTAGGAAAGCAACTTATTCCGAGAAGAGAACTAGCTTATTTAAAACAGTACAGTGTTTGGCAATGAAGATGTTTGTTTTCTAAACAAATTACTTTAGAAATGAAGCAAATCTAGTAAGTTGTACAACTTTTTAGATGACACAAACTATGAAATTTTGAACTTGCTGCACTCAACCTCCTTCGTGGGAAAGCAACTCATTCCAACAGCAGAACTAGCTTACTTCACACACTACAGTGTTCTGCAATGAACATGTTGGTTTTCTAAACAAACTACGTTATAAATGAGACAAAACTACTAAGTTGTATATCTTGATAGATTACACAAACTAGGAAAGGTTGAACCTACTGGACTCAACCCTCTTCATAGGAAAGCAACTCTTTCCAAGAGCAGAACTAGCTTACTTCACACAGTACAGTGTTGGGCAATGAACATGTTTGTTTTCTAAACAAACAACGTTAGAAATGAGGCAAAACTACTAAATTGTACATCTTGAAAGATTACACAAACCAGGAAAATTTGAACTTGCTACCCTCAATCCGTTTCGTAGAAAAGCAAGTCATTCTGAGAACCAAACTAGCTTATTTAACACAGTACATTGTTCATCAATGAAGATGTTTGTTTTCTAAACAAACTACTTTACAAATGAAGCGAATCTACTAAGTTACACATCTTTTTAGACTACATAAAATAGGAAAGTTTGAACTTGCTGCACTCAACCTTCTTCGTGGGAAAGCAACCCATTACAAGAGCAGAACTAGCTTACTTCACACAGTAAGTACATTGTTCAGAAATGAACATGTTTGTTTTCTAAACAAACTACGTTAGAAATGAGTCGAATCTACTACGTTGTACATCTGGTTAGATTTCACAAACAAGGAAAATTTGAACTTGCTGCATTCAACCCTCTTCGAAGGAAAGCAACTTATTCCGAGAACAGAACTAGCTTATTTAACACAGTACAGTGTTCGACAATGAAAATGTTTGTTTTCTAAACAAACTACTTTAGAAATGAAGCGAATCTACTAAAGTGTAAAACTTGTTAGATGACGCAAACTAGTAATGTTTGACTTTACTGCACTCAACCTTCTTCATGGGAAAGCAAATCATTCCAAGAGCAGAACTAGAATACTTCACACAGTACAATTTTTGGCAATGAACATATTTGTTTTCTAAACAAGCTACGTTAGAAATGAGGCAAAACTACTAAGTTGTACATCTTGATAGATTACACAAAGTAGGAAAGTATGAACTTGCTGCACTCAACCCTTTCTATAGGAAAGCAACTCATTCCGAGATTAGAACTAGTTTATTTCACACAGTACAGTGTTTGGCAATGAAGATGTTTGTTTCCTAAACAAACTACTTTAGAAATGAAGCACATCTATTAAGTTGTACATATTGTTATATGACACTAACTAAGAGAGTTTCAACTTGCTGCACTCAACCTTCCTCGTGGGAAAGCAACCCATTGCAAGAGCAGAACTAGCTTACTTCACACAGTACAGTGTTCGGCAATGAACGTGTTGGTTTTCTAAACAAACTACTTTAGAATTGAGGCGAATCTACTATGTTGTATATCTTGTTAGATAACAAAAACAAGGAAAGTCTGAACTTGCTCCACTCAACCTTCTTCGTTGGAAAGCAACTCATTCTAAGAGCAGAACTAGCTTACTTAACACAGTACAGTATTTGGCAATGAACATTTTTGTTTTCTAATCAAACTAAGTTAGAAGTGAGTCGAATCTACTAGGTTGTGCATCTTGTTAGATTACAATAACAAGGAAAGTTTGAAGTTGCTGCACTCAAGCCTCTTTGTAGGAAAGCAACTGATTCCGAGAACAGCAAAAGCTCATTTAACACAGTAGAGTGTTCGGTAATGACGATGTTTCTTTTCTGCACAAACAACGTTAGAAATGATGAGAAACTACTAAGGTGTACATCTTGATAGACTACACAGAATAGGAAAGTTTGCACTTACAATCACTCAACCCTCTTCATAGGAAAGCAACTCATTCTGAGAACAGAACTAGCTTATATAACACAGTACAGTGTTTGGAAATGAAGATGTTTGATTTCTGTATAAACTACACTGGAAATGAAATGAATCTACTAAATTGTACATCTTAGATTACACAAACAAGGAAAGTTTGAACTTGCTGTATTCAACCCTCTTTATAGGAGAGAAACTGATTATGAGAACAGACCTAGCTTATTTAACAAAGTACAGTGCTCAGAAATGAAGATGTTCCTTTTCTAAACAAACTACTTTAGAAATGAAGCGAATGTACTAAGTTGTAAATCATGTTAGATGACAGAAACTAGGAAAGTTTGAACTTACTACACTCAACCTTATTCGTGGGGAAGCAACTCATTCCAAGAGCAGAACTAGCTTACTTCACACAGTACAGTGTTCAGGAATTAAGATGTTTGTTTTCTAAACAAACTACTTTAGAAATGAAGCGAATATACTAAGTTGTACACCTTGTTAGATTTCATAAACTATGAAAGTTTGAACTTGCTGCACTCAACCTTCTTCGTGGGAAAGCAACTCATTCCAATAGCAGAACTAGCTTACTTCACACAATGCAGTATTTGGCAATGAACATGTTTTTTTTTTCTAAACATACTACGTGAGAAATGAGCCGAATCTATTAAGTTGTATATCTTGTTAGATTACACAAGCCAGGAATGTTTTAACTTACTGCACTCAACCCTCTTCGTAGGAATGCAACTGATTCCGAGACCAGAACTATCTTACTTCACACCGTAAGTACAGTGTTCAGAAATGAACATCTTTGTTTTCTAAACAAACTACTTTAGAAATGAAGTGAATCCAGTAAGTTGTAAATTTTGTTAGAGGACACAAAGTCGGAAAGTTTGAACTTGCTGCACTCAACCTTCTTCGTGGGAAAGCAACTCATTCTAATACCAGAACTAGCTTACTTCACATAGTACAGTGTTTGGCATTGAACATATTTGTTTTCTAAACAAACTACGTTAGAAGTGAGGCTAATCCACTAAATTGTACATCTTGTAAGTTTACACAAACAAGGAAAGTTTGATCTTGCTACACTCAATCCACTTCGTAGGAAAGCAACTCATTCCGAGAACAGAACTAGCTTATTTAACACAGTACAGTGTTTGGCAATGAAGATGTTTGTTTTCTCAACAAACTACTTTTGAAATGAAGCGAATCTACTAAATTGTACATCTTATTAGATGTCACGAACTAGGAAAGTTTGGACTTGCTGCACTCAACCTTCTTCGTGGAAAAGCAACTCATCCCAAGAGCAGAACTTGCTTACTTCACATAGTGCAGTTTTCAGAAATGAAGATGTTTCTTTTGTATAGAAACGACATTAGTAATGAAATGAATCTACTAAGTTGTACATCTTCTTCAATTACACAAACTAGGAAAGTTTGAACTTGCTGCACTCAACCCTTTTTGTGGGAAAGCAACTCATTTCTGAGGACATAACTAGCTTATTTAACACAATACAGTGTTGGGCAATGAAGATGTTTTTTTCTAACCAAACTACGTTAGAAATGAAGTGAATCTACTAAGTTGTACATTTTGTTAGATGACATAACGTCGGAATGTTTGAACTTGCTGCATTCAACCTTCTTCGTGGGAAAGCAACTCATTCCAATAGCAGAACTAGCTTACTTCACACAGTACAGTGTTCAGAAATTAACATGTTTGTTTTCTAAACAAACTACGTTAGAAATGAGGCAAATCTTCTAAGTTGTATACCTTTTTAGATTACACAAACAAGGAAAGTTTGAAATTGCTGCACTCAACACTCTTTGTGGGAAAGCAACTGATTGCGAGAAGAGAACTAGCTTATTTAACAAAGTACAGGGTTCGGCAATGAAGATGTTTTTTTCTAAACAAACTACTTTAGAAATGAAGTGAATGTACTAAGTTGTACACCTTGTTAGATTGCACAAACTAGGAAAGTTTCAACTTGCTGCACTCAACGTTCTTCGTGGGAAAGCAACTCATTCCAATAGCAGAACTAGCTTACTTCACACAATACAGTATTTGGCAATTAACATGGTTTTTTTTCTAAACATACTAAGTTAGAAATGAGCCAAATCTATTAAGTTGTACATCTTGTTAGATTACACAAGCCAGGAATGTTTAAACTTGCTGCACTCAGCCCTCTTCGTAGGAATGCAACTGATTCTGAGAACAGAACTAGCTTACTTCACACAGTAAGTACAGTGTTCAGAAATGAACATGTTTGTTTTCTAAACAAACTACATTAGAAAGGAAGCGAATCTACTAAGTTGTACATCTTCTTAGATTACATAAAAGAGGAAAGTTTGAACTTGCTGCACTCAACCCTCTTCGTAGGAAAGCAACTCATTTCCGAGGACGGAACTAGCTTATTTAACACAATACAGTGTTGGGCAATGAAGATGTTTTTTTCTAAACAAACTACTTTAGAAATGAAGTGCATCTACTAAGTTGTACATTTTGTTAGAGGACACAAAGTCGGAAAGTTTGAACTTGCTGCACTCAACCTTCTTCGTGGGAAAGCAACTCATTCTAATACCAGGTCTACCTTACTTCACAGAGTACAGTGTTTGGCAATGAACATATTTGTTTTCTAAACAAACTACGTTAGAAGTGAGGCTAATCTACTAAATTGTACATCTTGTAAATTTACACAAACAAGGAAAGTTTGATCTTGCTACACTCAATCCACTTCGTAGGAAAGCAACTCATTTCCGAGAACAGAACTAGCTTATTTAACACAGTGCAGTGTTTGGCAATGAAGATGTTTGTTTTCTCAACAAACTACTTTTGAAATGAAGCGAATCTACTAAATTGTACATCTTATTAGATGTCACAAACTAGGAAAGTTTGGACTTGCTGCACTCAACCTTCTTCATGGGAAAGCAACTCATCCCAAGAGCAGAACTAGCTTACTTCACATAGTACAGTTTTTGGGAATGAAGATGTCTGTCTCTTTTATTTTTAATTATTCTTTTTTATTGACTTTTCTACTCACATACAAAGAAAAAACCCAGGTGATACTTCCCTTCCCTCCCCCCATTCCCCTTTAGAACCCAAGTCTCCATCATATCCTCTCCCTCTCTCCATTAGTCTCTCTTTTAATTTGATGTCATCATCTTTTTCTTCTATTTTGAGGGTTTTGCAAAGGTATTGCTAGGCACTGCAAGGTCATGGATATCAAGGCCAGTTTCTATCTGGACAGTTGCATTGTAAGAGGTTATACCCTTCCTTTGGCTCTTCCATTCTATCCGCCCCCTCTTCTGCAATGGTCCCTAAGCCTTGTAGGGTGTGACAGAGGTGTTTCAGTGCTGGGCACTCCTCCATCCCTTCTTCTCAGCACTATGTTGCCTTTTGGGTCATCCCAGTGGTCATCACCATCTGAAAAGAGAAGCTTCTCTAACCAGAAGTGAGAGTGGCGTTAATATGTGAATATGAACATTAAGTGTAGTGCTTTCAGGGCAGCTTGGTGGGAATAATATATACATTTAGTCAGATGAGAGCAGGCTTATACCCCTAAGGCTCATGACCTCACCTGCCAAAGACTTTTATTTAGGTTTTTCAGTACCAGGTATGTGTTCCCTCCCATAGAGAGGGCCTTCAGTCCAATTATGGAGCAGTTGGTTACCCCAAGAATAGACATGCCACTATTGCACCCATTCAGTCATTGGGCCTGTCTGGCCAAGCTTGAATATTCAGTGTCCACTGTTTTCACTGTAGATGACTTCTGTCTCCCATACGCTGCGTGCAATGCAGCTTTTTCCAGCTTTCAGTTGGCTGGTCTACAGGGAGAAGATTTTCTGCTCCACACCAGGTTGCTTTCTCAGTGACCATGCTTCTCAGGCATTAGATGTCTTCAGCAATAGGGTCTTACTATCTGTTTCTCTAGGGAAACCAAGGGCTTTGGCAAGAGCCTTTAATGTTTTGGAGGCTACCGGGACCTCCTTGGCCAACAACTCACTGGAAGGTATTCCATCCCATGTACTGAAATTTTTCTAGTAACAGTCTACAGCTTCTAGACGTGCCCTTATTCAAAAAAATAATTTTATATATGTCTTATTCACAATATCTTGAGTTTAGATTGACCCTCCCCCTGCCCTTCTTGTATGCATTCTCTTCCCATGGCCTCACTTAGGACATTCCCCTCCCTGAAATCAGTTCTTCTACTTACATATGTGCATTACCATACACTTAAGTCCTTCCCTTTCCTCCCTCCCTTATAGCCTTTTATCAGCTTATTGGTTTCTGGTACCTATTTTTGGTTCCAGTTCACACACAAGTCTATACATTGGTAGCTAGGATCCACATATGAGAGAGAACATGTGATGTTTGGCTTTCTGAGCCTGGGTTACCTCACTTAGTATAATCCTTTCCAGATCCATCCATTTCCCTGCAATTTTCATAATTTCGTTTTTCTTTACCGCTGAATAGAACTCCATTGTGTAAATGTACCACATCTTTATTATCCACTCATCTGTGGAGGGACATCTAGGCTGCTTCCATTTCCTAGCTATTGTGAATAGAGCAGCAATAAACATGGTTTTTCAAGTATCTCTAAGGCAGTGAGAAGAGTCCTCTGGATATATGCCTAGGAGTGCTATAGCTGGATCATATGGTAAATCTATCTCTAGCTGTCTCAAGAACCTCCACACTGATTTCCACAATGGACGGACCAGCTTACATTCCCACCAACAGTGTAGAAGTGTTCCTGTTTTTCCGCATCCACGCCAACACTTATTGTCATTCGTTTTCTTGATGGTAGCCATGCTGACAGGAGTGAAATGGAATCTCAAAGTGGTTTTAATTTGGATTTCCCTAATGGCTAAGGATGTGGAACATTTTTTTAGATGTTTATATGCCATTTGTATTTCATCTTCCGTGAATTCTCTATTTAGTTCCATAGCCCATTTTTTAACTGGGTTGTTAGAATTCATATTATTCTGTTTTTTGAGTTCTTTGTATATTCTGGATATTAATCCTCTGTCAGATGTATAGCTGGCAAAGATTTTCTCCCATTCTGTAGGTTGTCTTTTTGCTCTATTCACAGTATCCTTTGTTGTACAAAAGCTTTGTAATTTCATAAGGTCCCAGTGGTTGATTAGTGGTTTTATCCCCTGAGCAATTGGAGTTATATTCAGAAAGTCCTTGCCTATTCCAATATGTTGAAGAGTTTCCCTTACTTTTTCCTCTAGCAATTTCAGAGTTTCAGGTCTGATATTAAGGTCTCTGATCCATTTGGACTTGACTCTTGTGCATGGAGAGAGACAAGGATCCAAGGATCTATGTTTATCCTTTTACATACAGATGTCCAGTTTTACCAGCACCACTTGTTAAAGAGGCTATCTTTTCTCCAATGAATATTTTTGGCATTTTTTGTCAAAGATCAGGTATCTGTAGCTGCTTGGTTTAATATTTGGGTCTTCTATCCTGTTCCATTGATCTACCTGTCTGTCCTTGTGCCAGTACCATGCTGTTTTTGTTACTATGATGGCTTTGTAGTATAACTTAAAATCGGGTATGGTTATACCCCCTGCCTGATTTTTGTTGCGCAAAATTGTTTTGGCTATTCGAGGTTTTTTGTGTTTCCAGATGAATTTTAGTATTGTTTTTTCTATTTCTGTGAAGAATGCTATTGGAATTTTAATGGGGATTGCATTAAATGTGTAGATTGCTTTTGGTAAGATTGACATTTTCACAACATTGATTCTTCCAATCCAGGAGCATGGAATGTCTTTCCATTTCCTTGTGTCTTCTGTAATTTGTAGCTCGAGTTTTTTAAAGTTCTCATTGTAGAGATCCTTCACTTCCTTGGTTAAGTTTACTCCAAGGTTTTTTTTTTTTTGAGGCAATTGTGAATGGGAGAGATTTCCTGATTTCATCCTCTGCATGTTTGTTGTTAGTGTATAGAAAAGCTACTGATTTCTGTGTGTTTATTTTGTATCCTGCTACATTGCTAAAAGTGTTTATCAGCTCTAACAGTTTTCTGGTAGAGTCTTTAAGGTCTGTTATGTATAGAGTCATATCGTCTGCAAATGATGATAATTTGATCTCTTCCCTTCCGATTTGTATCCCCTTTATGAGTGTCTCTTGCCTTATTGCTATGGCTAAGACTTCCAGTACTATATTAAATAGTAGTGGGGAAAATGAACACCCTTGTCTTGTTCCTAAATTTAGAGGAAAACCTTCAAGTTTTTCCCCATTTAGTATTATGTTGGCTGTAGGTTTGTCATAAATAGCTTTTATTATGTTGAGATACGTTCCTTCTATTCCCAGTTTCTGTAATACTTTCACCATGAAGGGGTGTTGGATTTTGTCAAATGCCTTTTCTGCATCTATTGAGATGACCATATGATTTTTGTTCTTCAGACCATTAATATTGTGTATTACATTTATGGATTTGCGTATGTTGAACCATCCCTGCATCTCTGGGATAAAGCCGACTTGGTCAGGGTGAATAATCTTTCTGATATATTCTTGTATTCTGTTTGCCAGTATTTTGTTGACAATTTTTGCATCTATGTTCATGAGGGAGATTGGTCTATAATTTTCTTTTTTTGATCTGTCTTTGTCCGGTTTTGGTATCAGGGTGATGCTGGCTTCATAGAAGGATTTTGGTAGAATTCCTTCCTTTTCTATTTTCTGGAAAAGTTTGAGAAGCATTGGTGTTAGATCTTCCAGGAATGTCTGGTGAAATTCAGCAGTGAATCCATCTGGGCCTGGGCTTTTTTTAGTTGGGAGACTTTTTATGACTGCCTGGATCTCTGTGGTTGTTATAGGTCTATTTAAATGGTTTATCTCATCTTGATTTAATTTTGGTAGGTCATATGAATCAAGGAAATCATCCATTTCTTTCAGGTTTTCAAACTTAGAGGCATATATATTCTTAAAGTATGTCTGTATGATTTTCTGAATTTCTTTGGTATCTGTTGTGATGTTGCCTTTTTCATCTCTAATCTTATCAATTTTTGTCTCTTCTCTCTTTCTTTTGGTCAGATTTGCTAAGGGTTTGTCAATCTTGTTTATCCTTTCAAAGAACCAACTTTTTGTTTCATTGATTTTTTTATTGTTTTCTTGGTTTCTATTTCATTAATTTCTGCCCTAACCTTTATTATTTCTTCCCATCTACTGAGTTTTGGTTTGCCTTGTTCCTCTCTTTCCAGGCCTTAAGGTGGAGCATTAAATTGTTTAGTTGTGAACTCTGATTTCTTAATATAAGCACTTAGAGCTATAAATTTCCCTCGTAGGATGGCCTTCATTGTGTCCCATGGGTTTTGGTATGTTGTATTCTCATCATCATTTGATTCTATGAATTTCTTGATTTCCTTTTTAATTTCTTCAATGACCCATACATCGTTCAATAATGTACTGTTTAGTCTCCATGAATTTATGTATGCTCTGTAGTTTTTCATGTTGTTGATTTGCAGTTTAATCCCGTTGTGGTCAGATAGCATACAAGGGATTATTTCAATTTTCCTGTATTTGTTAAGATTTGATTTGTGTCCTATCATATGGTCTATTTTAGAGAATGTCCCACGTGCTGCTGAGAAGAATGTATATTCTGCAGCATTTGGATGGAATGTTCTGTATATATCTGTTAGGTCCATTTGTTCCATGATATCATTTAATGCAGATGTCTCTCTGTTTATTTTTTGTTGGGTAGTCCTGTCAAGTGGTGAGAGCGGGGTATTGAAGTCACCCACTACTATTGTGTTAGGGGTTATCTCTGACCTTAAGTCCGATAGTGTTTGTTTGATGAAATTTGGGGCCCCTGTGTTGGGAGCATATATGTTTAGGATTGTGATGTCCTCCTGGTGGAGTATACCTTTAATCAGTATAAAGTGACCTGCTTTATCTTTCCTCACTAATGTTGGTTTGAAGTCTATCCTGTCAGAAATTAGGATGGCAACCCCTGCTTGTTTTCTAGGTCCATTTGCTTGATATGTCTTTTTCCAACCTTTCACCCTAAGAATGTTTCTATCTTTTAATGAGAGGTGAGTTTCCTGGAGGCAACAAATGGTAGGATCCTGCTTTTTAATCCAGTCTGCCAGTCTATGTCTTTTGGTTGGTGCATTGAGGCCATTGATATTGAGAGTTATTATTGAAAGATATGTATTTGATCTCTCCATTTTTCTTGTTTTGTAGTTCTTCCTGGTTTTCGTTTTACTCACTTGTTCTAACTGTTGAGTATGATTTCTTTTTTCCTATTTCCTGCTGTGTGTGTTTTGCTTTTTCTTCAGCATGAATGATTCCTGCAAGTATTTTCTGTAGAGCTGGTTTAGTTGTCATAAATTCCTTTAGCCTGTCTTTGTTGTGGAATATCCTTGTTTCTCCATTAATTTGGATAGAAAGCTTTGCAGGATAAAGTAATCTTGGTTGGCAGTTTTTATCTTTCAGAACTTGGAATACATCACTCCAGGCCCTTCTGGCTTTTAAAGTTTGGGTTGAATAATCTGCTGTGACCCTGATAGGTTTCCCCTTGTAGGTCATTTACTTTTTCGCTCTAACTGCTTTCAATATATTTTCTTTGGTTTGTTTATTTAGTAGTTTAATTATAACATGGCGAGAAGAGGATCTTTCTAGGTTTTGTCTGTTTGGTGTTCTAAATGCTTCCTGTATCTGCATTGGCATTTATTTCCCAATTTGGGGAAATTTTTCTTCTATGATTTTGTGGAAAACACCTACTAAGCCTCTGGATTGAAATTCTTCCCCTTCTGCTATTACTTGAATTCTTATGTTTGATCTTTTCATAGAGTCCTGCATGTCTTGGAGTTCCCATTCATACCTTTCTATTAGCTTGTTTTTCTCTTTGTTGGACTGTGATAGGTCTGCCATCTGGTCTTCTACTTTAGATATTCTGTCCTCTCCTTCATCCATTCTACTAGGGAGATTTTCCACAGAGTTTTTTTTATTTCACTGACTGTGTTCTTCTTAGCTAAGATTTCAGCCTTGTTTTTCTTCAGTAGTTCTATTTCCTTATTCATGTCCTCTAATGACCTTTTTATTTCCTTAAGCTGTTTTTCTGTAATCTCTTTCAAGAGTTTGTTTTCTTCTTTAATTCCTTTGTTTTCTTCTCGTATTGCTTTTATTTCTTCTTTTATTTCTTTGAGTATAGATAACATCATCCCTTTGAAATCTTTGTCAGGAATTTCATCTAAAACTGTTTCATTGGTGAACAATTCTGATGGATTTGTAATTTTTGGTGGGATTTCATTGTCTTGATTCTTTGTGTTTCTTGTATTATAATGTAGTGATTTTTGCATCCTGGATTGATTTAATGCTTAGGGTTTCTATTTATCTGCAGTGTTCTTATGTGTGGATATGGGTTTAAGGTGCCAAGTGTAGCACTTGTACTCAGGTCCACCTCAGAGGTAATCCTAGATGTTGACTTTGCTTGGTAAGCAAGTATTGTAGTGGACTGGTGGAACAATTTAGTAGCAAGTTCTAAACTTCAATTGAGCCAAATGCACACTCAATTAGCATGAGCAAAGAGTATACAAGTGTGGGAATTGAAACAAAGAGTCTTATAATGTCAAAATCCATAAGGATGTGTTTCTTCCACACCTTTAATCTTGTCAGCTAGGAATCAGACCCTTCCCCCAATAATGACAGAAGCAAAAGATAAAGGCCCTTTAAATCCAAAAGTATTACAGGCATCAATATTCAACACCTCATATTCAGCTTATTTGAAAATGGTAAGGCCAACCACCAATATGTAACCCATAACCTGCCCTGACCTGGGAAGGGAGGTTAGCACTTCCAATGCAGGTCTTTGTTACCTTTTGGTGTGGCTTCCAAACTCACCAATGCTGAGTGCCCACCTCGTTCCCTGAGCTGTGGAGCTTGGCTTAGCTGTGCTGGGTCAGGTGTTGGTGATGTAGTACAGGCTGCTGCTAATGGTTGATTTCTGCCAATTCACTGGGGATCTGATGGTTGGGGGATGGGCGAGTTCAGGAAGCTTGTAGTGGCTCACCGTGTTCTCCTGTAGCTCATTCAGTAGTTCAGCAGACTTTTCTTCGCTTTCTGGGCTCTGAGAGGAGACTGATGAGGTTGGAAAGTCCCCGGTTTATTTATTATTTTTGTTGTTGTTGTTGTTTGTTTCTGTGGCAGCAGCATCGGCAACTGTAGCGGCAGCGGCTGCAGGGGAAGCTCAGCGAGTCTCAGCTGATCTGAGTAGCGGATTAGAGCCATGGATAGGGGCAGCTGATCCAGCCACTGTGGAGCATGTCGGGCCACAATCCCCAAAGTGAGATTTCTGCTCTTTCCCCGAAAAAAATATTCTGATCTTTGCCGAAGAAGAGTGTAGTTTTGTTTAAATCCCTCCCTGATCTGGCGTGGCATGGCTCCTATGCCGCCATCTTACCCGGAAGTCGCCAGATGTCTCTTTTCTATAGAAACGACATTAGTAATGAAATTAATCTACTAAGTTGTACATCTTCTTACATTACACAATCTAGGAAAGTTTGAACTTGCTGCACTCAACCCTCTTCGTAGGAAAGCAATTCATTTCCAAGGACAGAACTAGCTTATTTAACACAATACAGTGTTGGGCAATGAACATGTTTTTTGCTAACCAAACTACTTTAGAAATAAAGTGAATCTACTAAGTTGTACATTTTGTTAGATGACACAAACTCAGAATGTTTGAACTGGCTGCATTCAACCTTCTTCATGGGAAAGCAACTCATTCCAATAGCAGAACTAGCTTACTTCGCACAGTACAGTGTTCGGAAATGAACATGTTTGTTTTCTAAACAAACTACGTTAGAAATGAGACGAATCTTCTAAGTTGTATATCTTTTTAGATTACACAAAAAATGAAAGTTTGAAATTGCTGCACTCAACACTCTTTGTGGGAAAGCAACTGATTGCAAGAAGACAACTAGCTTATTTAACAAAGTACAGGGTTCGGCAATGAAGATGTTTGTTTTCTAAACAAACTACTTTAGAAATGAAGCAAATATACTAAGTTGTACACCTTATTGGATTGCACAAACTAGGAAAGTTTCAACTTGCTGCACTCAATGTTCTTCGTGGGAAAGCAACTCATTCCAATAGCAGAACTAGCTTACTTCACACAATACAGTATTTGGCAACGAACATGGTTTTTTTTCTAAACATACTATGTTAGAAATGAGCCAAATCTATTAAGTTGTACATCTTGTTAGATTACACAAGCCAGGAATGTTTAAACTTGCTGCACTCAGCCCTCTTCGTAGGAATGCAACTGAATCCGAGAACAGAACTAGCTTACTTCACACAGTAAGTACAGTGTTCAGAAATGAACATGTTTGTTTTCTAAACAAACTACGTTAGAAAGGAAGCGAATCTACTAAGTTGTACATCTTCCTAGATTACATAAAAGAGGAAAGTTTAAACTTGCTGCACTCAACCCTCTTAGTAGGAAAGCAACTCATTTCCGAGGACAGAACTAGCTTATTTAACACAATACAGTGTTGGGCAATGAAGATGTTTTTTTCTAAACAAACTACTTTAGAAATGAAGTGAATCCAGTAAGTTGTATATTTTGTTAGAGGACACAAAGTCGGAAAGTTTGAACTTGCTGCACTCAACCTTCTTCGTGGGAAAGCAACTCATTCTAATACCAGAACTAGCTTACTTCACATAGTACAGTGTTTGGCAATGAACATATTTGTTTTCTAAACAAATTACGTTAGAAGTGAGGCTAACCTACTAAATTGTACACCCTGTGAGTTTACACAAACAAGGAAAGTTTGATCTTGCTAAACTCAATCCACTTTGTAGGAAAGCAAATCATTGCGAGAACAGAACTAGCTTATTTAACACAGTACAGTGTTGGGCAATGAAGATGTTTGTTTTCTCAACAAACTACTTTTGAAATGAAGCGAATCTACTAAATTGTACATCTTATTAGATGTCACAAACTAGGAAAGTTTGGACTTGCTGCACTGAACCTTCTTAGTGGGAAAGCAACACATTCCAAGAGCAAAACTAGCTTACTTCACATAGTACAGTTTTCGGGAATGAAGATGTTTCTTTTCTATAGAAACGACTTTAGTAATGAAATGAATTTAATAAGTTGTACATCTTCTTACATTACACAAACTAGGAAAGTTTCACCTTGTTGAACTCAACCCTCTTCGTAGGAAAGCAACTCATTTTGAGAGCAGAAGTATCTTACTTCACACAATACAGTGTTCGGAAATGAACATGTTTGTTTTCTAAACAAATTACGTTAGAAATGAGGCAAAACTTTAAGTTGTACCTCATGAAAAATTACAGAAACTAGGAAAGTTTCAACTTGCTGCACTGAACCTTCTTCGTAGGAAAGCAACTCATTCCGAGAGCAGAAGTAGCTTATTGCACACAGTACAGTGTTCGGTAATGAAGATGTTGTTTTCTAAACAAACTACTTTAGAATTGAGGCGAAAGTACTAAGTGGTACATCTTGTTAGATTGCACAAACTAGGAAAGTTTGAACTTGCTGCACTCAACATTTTTTCGTGGGAAAGCAACTCATTCAAAGAGCAGAAGTAGCTTATTTCACACAATAAGAACAGGGTTTGAAAATGAACATGTTTGTTTTCTAAACAAATTACGTTGGAAATGAGGTGAACCTACTAAGTTGTACATCTTGTTAGATTACACAAACTAGGAAAATTTGAACTTGCTGCACTCAACCCTCTTCGTAGGAAAGAAACTCATTCTGAGAGCAGAACTATCTTACTTCACACAGTACTGTGTTCGGCAATGACCATGTTTGTTTTCGAAACAAACTACGTTAGAAATGAGGCCAAACAACTGAGGTGTACATCTTGAAAGATTACACAAACCAGGAAAGTTTGAACTTGCTGCACTTTACTTTCTTCGTAGGAAAGCAACTCATTCCGATAGCAGAAGTAGCATATTTCACACAGTACAGTATTCGGTAATGAAGATGTTTGTTTTCTAAACACACTACTTTAGAATTGAGGTCAAACTACTAAGTTGTACATCTTTTTAGATTACACAAACTAGGAAAGTTTGAACTCGCTACACTCAACATTCTTCGTGGGAAAGCAACAGATTCGAAGAGCAGAACTAGCTTACTTCACACAGTACATTGTTCAGCATTGAACATGTTTGTTTTCTAAACTAACTACGTTCGAAGTGAGGCGAATCTACTAAGTTGTACATCTTGTTAGATTACACAAACAAGGAAAGCTTGAACTTGCTGCACTCAACCTACTTCTTGGGAAATCAACTCATTCTGAGAACAGAACTAGCTCATTTCACAAACTACAGTGTTCGGCAATGAAGATGTTTGTTTTCCAAACAAAATACTTTAGAAATGAGGCGAATCTACTAAGCTGTACATCTTGTCAGATGACATTAACTAGGAAAGTTTGAACTTGCTGCACTCAACATTCTTCGTAGGAAAGCAACTCATTCCAAGAGCACAACTAGCTTACTTCACACAGTACAGTGTTCGGAAATGAAGATGTTTCTTTTCTATAGAAACGATATCAGAAATGAAATGAATCTACTAAGTTGTACATCTTGTTAGATTACACTAACTAGGAAAGTTTGAACTTGCTGCACTCAACACTCTTCGTAGGAAAGCAACTGATTCAGAGAAGAGAACTAGCTTATTTAACAAAGTACAGTGTTGGGCAATGAAAGTGTTTGTTTTCTAAACAAACTACTTTAGAAATGAAGCGAGTCTACTTAGTTCCATATCTTTTTAGATTTCACAAACCAGGAAAGGTTGACCTTGGTGCACTCAACCCTCTTTGTAGGAAATCAACTCATTCCGAGAACAGAACTAGCTTAACACAGTACAGTGTTCAGCAATGAAGATATTTGTTTTCTAAACAAAACTACTTTAGAAATGAACCGAATCTACTAATTTGTACATCTTGTTAGATGACACAAACTAGGAAAGTTAGAACTTGCTGCATTCAACCTTCTTCATGGGAAAGCAACTCATTCCAAGAGCAGAACTAGCTTATTTCACATACCAAGAAGAGTGTTCGGCAATGATCATGTTTGTTTTCTAGACGAAGTACGGTTGAAATGAGGGGAATCTACAAAGGTGTGAATCTTGTTAGATTACACAAACAAGGAAAGTTTGAACTTGCTGCACACATCCTTTTTCGTGGGAAAGCAACTCATTCCAAGAGCAAAACTAGATTACTTCACACAGTACAGTGTTGGGCAATGAACATGTTTGTTTTCTAAACATACTACGTTAGAAGTGAGACGAATCTACTAAGTTGTACATCTTGTTTGATTACACACACTAGGGTAGTTTGAACTTGCTGCGCTCAACCTTCTTCGTAGGAAAGCAACTCATTCCAAGAGCAGAACTAGCTTACTTCACACAGTAAGTACAGCGTTCAGAAGTGAACATGTTTGTTTTCTAAACAAAGTACGGTAGAAATGAGGCAAATCAACTAAGTTATATATCTAAATAGATTAAACAAACTAAGAAAGTTTGAACTTGCTGCACTCACCCGTCTTTGTAGGAAAGCAACACATTCGAGAGCAGAAGTAGCTTATTTCACCCAGTACAGTGTTTGGTAATGAAGATGTTTGTTTTCTGAACAACTTACTTGAGAATAGAGGCAAAAGTATTAAGTTGTACATCTTGTTAGATTACACAATCTAGGAAAGTTTGAACTTGCTGCACTCAACCTTCTTCGTGGGAAAGCAACTCATTCCAAGAGCAGAACTAGCTTACTTCACACAGTACACTGTTTGGCAATGAACATGTTGGTTTGTAAACGAAGTACGTTAGAAGTGAGGTGAGTCTACTAAGTTGTACATCTTGTTGGATTACACAATCAAGGAAAGTTTGAACTTACTGCACTCAACCCACTTCGTAGGAAACCAACTCATTCCGAGAACAGAAGTAGCTCATTTCACACAGTACAGTGTTCTGCAATGAAGATGTTTGTTTTCTAAAAAAACTATTTTATAAATGAGAAGCGTCTACAAAGGTGTACCTCTTGTTAGATTACAGAAAGAAGGAAAGGTTGAACTTGCTGCACTCAACCTTCTTCATGGGAAACCAACTCATTCCAACAGCAGAACTAGCTTACTTCACACAGTACAGTGTTCGGGAATGAACATGTTTGTTTTCTAAAGAAACTACTTTAGAAATGAGGCGAATCTACTAAGTTGCACATCTTGTTAGATGACACAAACTCCGAAAGTTTAACCTTGCTGACCTCACTCTTCTTCGTAGGAAAGCAACTCATTCCAAGAGCAGAACTTGTTTATTTCACACAGTACAGTGTTCGAAAATAAACATGTTTGTTTTATAAACAAAGTACATTAGAAATGAGGTAAAACTACTAAGTTGTATATGTAGATAGATTACACAAACTAGGAAAGTTTGAACCTGCTGCGCTCAACCCTGTTCGTAGGAAAGCAAATCATTCCAAGAGCAAAACTAGATTATTTCATACAGTACAGTGTTCGGTAATGAAGATGTTTGTTTTCTTTAATCAAACTACGTTAGAAGTGAGGCGAATCTACTAAGTTGTACATCTTGTTGGATTACAAAAACAAGGAAAGTTTGAACTTGCTGCACTCAACCAACTTAGTAGGAAAACAACTCATTCCGAGAACAGAACTAGCTCATTTCACACAGTACAGTGTAGGGCAATGAAGATGTTTGTTTTCTAAACAAACTGCTTTAGAATTGTGGCGAATCTACTAAGTTGTACAACTTGTTAGGTGACACAAACTAGGAAAGTTTGAACTGCTGCATTCAACCTTCTTCGTAGAAAAGCAATTCATTCCAAGACCAGAACTAGCTTACTTCACACAGAACAGTCTACGGCAAATGAAAATGTTTGTGTTCTATAGAAACGACATTAGAAATGAAATGAATCTACTATGTTGTATATCATGTTAGATTACACAAACAAGGAAAGTTTATAGTTGTTTCACTGAACACTCTTCCCAGGATAGCAACTGATTCTGAGAACAGAACCAGCTTATTTAAGAAAGTAAAGTGTTTGGAAATGAAGATGTTTGTTTTCTAAACAAACTACTTTAGAAATGAACCAAAAGTACTAAGTTGTACATCTTGTTAGATGACAGAAACAAGGAAAGTTTGAACTTGCTGCACTCAACCTTCTTCGTGGGAAAGCAACTCATTCCAAGAGCAGAACTAGCTTACTTCACACAGTAAGTACAGTGGTCGGAAATGAACATGTTTGTTTTCTAAACAAACTACGTTATAAGAGAGGGTGAATCTACTAAGTTGGACATCTTTTTAGATTACAAAAGCAAGGAAAGTTTGAACTTGCTGCACAAAACCTTCTTCCTGGGAAAGCAACTCATTCCAAGAACAGAAGTCGCTTACTTTACACAGTTATTACAGTGTTCTGAAATGAAGATGTTTGTTTTCTAAACAAACTACTTCAGAAATGAACAGTACAGTGTTCGGGTAATGCAGAATCTACTACGTTGTACGTCTTGATAGATTACACAAACTAGGAAAGTTTAAACTTGCTGCACTCAACCTTCTTCGTGGGAAAGTAACTCATTCCAAGAGCAGAACTAGCTTACTTCACACAGCAAGTACAGTGTTTGCAAATGAACATGTTTGTGGTCTAAACAAACTACGTTAGAAATGAGGCGTAGTCTTTGAAGATGTACATCTTGTTAGATTACACAAACAAGGAAAGTTTGAAATTCCTGCACTTAACCTTCTTCGTGGGAAAGCAACTCATTACAAGAGCAGAACTAGATTACTTCACACTGTACAGTGTTTGGCAATGAACATGTTTGTTTTCTAAACAAACCATGTTAGAAATGAGGTGAATCTACTAAGTTGTACATCTTGTTAGATTACACAAACTAGGAAAGTTGGAACTTGCTGCACTCAACCTTCTTCGTGGGAAAGCAACTCATTCCAAGAGCTGAACTAGCTTACTTCACACAGTACCTTGTAAGGCAGTGAACATGTTTGTTTTCTAAACAAACCACGTTAGAAATGAGGCAAAACTACTAAGTTGTATATATAGATAGATTATACAAACTGGGAAAGTTTGAACTTGCTGCACTCAACCCTCTTCATAGGAAAGCAACTCAATCCGAGAGCAGAACTACCTTATTTCACACAGTTCAGTGTTCGGTAATGAAGATGTTTCTTTTGTGTAGAAACAACATTAGAAATGAAATGAATCTACTATCTTGTACATCGAGTTAGATTACACAAACAAGGAAAGTTTGCAGTTGCTGCACTCAATACTCTTACCAGGAAAGCAACTGACTCTGAGAACAGAACCAGCTTATTTAAGAAAGTACAGTTTTCAGCAATGAAGATGTTTGTTTTCTGAACAAACTTCTTTAGAAATGAAGCGAAAGTACTAAGTTGTACATCTTGTTAGATGACACAAACTAGGAAAGTATGAACTTGCTGCACTCAACCTTCTTCGTGGGAAAGCAACTCATTCCAAGAGCAGAACTAGCTTTTATCACACAGTAAGTACAGTGTTCAGAAATAAACATGTTTGTTTTCTAAACAAACTACGTTAGAAATGAGGCGAATCTACTAAGTTGTATGTCTTGTTAGGTTTCAAAAACAAGGAAAGTTTGAACTTGCTGCACAAAACCTTCTTCGTGGGAAAGCAACTCTTTCCAAGAGCAGAAGTCGCTTACTTTACACAGTTAGTACAGTGTTCTGAAATGATGATGTTTGTTTTCTAAACAATCTACTTCAAAAATATTGTGAATCTACTAAGTTGTAAGTCTTTTTACATGACACAAACTAGGAAAGTTTGAACTTGCTGTACTCAACCCTTTTCATAGGAAAGCAACTCATTCCAAGAACAGAAGTAGCTAATTTAACACAATGCAGTGTTTGGCAATGAAAATGTTTCTTTTCTAAACAAACTACTTTAGAAATGAAGCGAATCTCCAAAGTTGTACCTCTTGTTAGATGACACAAACTAGGAAAGTTGGATCTTGCTGCCCTCAACATTCTTTGTGGGAAAGCAACTCATTCCAAGAGCAGAACTAACTTACTTCACACAGTATAGTGTTGTAAAATGAACATATTTGTTTTGTAAATAAACTACATTAGAAATGAGGTGAATCTACTAAGTTGTACATCTTGCTACACTACACAAACAAGGAAAGTTTGAACTTGCTGCACTCAACCCTCTTCGTGGGAAAGCAACCTATTCCGAGAACAGAACTAGCTTATTTCACACAGTACAGTGTTCGGAAATGAACATGTTTGTTTTCTAAACAAACTACTTCAGAAATGAAGCGAATCTGTAAGTTGTACGTCTTGTTAGATGACACAAACTAGGAAAGTTTGAACTTACTGCACTCAACCTTCTTCGTAGGAAAGCAACTCATTCCAAGAGGAGACTAGCTTACTTCACACAGTACAGTGTACGGCAATGAATATGTTTCTTTTCTAAACAAAGTACGTTAGAAATGAGGTGATTTGACTAAGCTGCATATCTACATAGATTACAGTAACTTGGAAAGTTTGAACTTGCTGCACTCAGCGCTCTTCGGAGGAAAGCAACTCATTCCAAGAGCAAAACTAGCTTATTTCACACAGTACAGTGTTTGGTAATGAATATGTTTCTTTTCTATAGAAACGACATTAGAAATGAAATGAATCTACTATGTTGTACATCGTGTTAAATTACACAAACAAGGAACGTTTGTGGTTGCTGCACTCAACATTCTACCCAGGAAAGCAACTGATTCGGAGAATAGAACCAGATTATTTAAGATATTACTGTGTTCAGCAATGAAGATGTTTGTTTTCTAAACAAACTACTTTAGAAATTAAGCAAAAGGACTAAGTTGTACATCTTGTTAGATGACACAAATTAGGAAAGTTTGAACTTGCTGGACTGACCATTCTTCGTGGCAAAGCAACTCATTCCGAGAGCAGAACTAGCTTACTTCACACAGGACAGTGTTGGGCAATGAACATGTTTGTTTTGTAAACAAACGACATTAGAAGTGAGGAGAATCTCCTAAGATGTACATCTTGTTAGATAACACAAACAAGGAAAGACTGTACTTGCGGCACTTAACCAACTTCGTAGGAAAGCAACTCATTCCAAGAGCAGAACTAGCTTAATTCACACAGTACAGTGTTTGGCAATGAACATGTTTTTTTTTTTCCAAACAAACTACTTTAGAAATGAAGCGAATCTACTAAGTTGTTAGATGACACAAACTAGGAAAGTTTGACCTTGCTGCACTCAACCATCTTCGTGGGAAAGCAACTCATTCCAAGAGCAGAACTAACTTACATCACACAGTACAGTGTTCTGCAATGAACATTACTGTTTTCAAAATAAACTACGTTAGAAAAGAGGTGAATCTACTAAGATGTACATCTTGTTAGGTTACAGAAACGAGGAAAGTTTGAACTTGCTGCACTCAACCTTCTACGTCGGAAAGCAACTCATTCCAAGAGCAGAACTAGCTTACTTCACACAGTTAGTACAATGTTCATCAATGAACATATGTATTTTCTAAACAAACTACGTTAGAAATGAGACGAATCTACTAAAGTGTACATCTTGTTAGATTACACAAACAAGGAAAGATTGAACTTGCTGCACTCAACCTTCTTCGTGGGAAAGCAACTCATTCCAAGAGCAGAACTAGCTTACTTCACACAGTGCAGTGTTCGGCAATGAACATGTTGGTTTGTAAACGAAGTACGTTAGAAGTGAGGTGAGTCTACTAAGTTGTACATCTTGTTGGATTACACAATCAAGGAAAGTTTGAACTTACTGCACTCAACCCACTTCGTAGGAAACCAACTCATTCCGAGAACAGAAGTAGCTCATTTCACACAGTACAGTGTTCTGCAATGAAGATGTTTGTTTTCTAAAAAAAACTACTTTATAAATGAGAAGAGTCTACAAAGGTGTACAGAACTAGCTTCTTTAACACAGTACAGTGTTCGGCAATTAAGATGATTCTTTTCTAAACAAACAACTTTAGAAATGAAGCTTATCTACTAAGTTGTACTTCTTAGATGACACAAGCTAGGAAAGCTTGAACTTGCTACACTGAACCTTCTACGTGGGAAAGCAACTCATTCCAAGAGCAGAACTAGCTTACTTCACACAGTACAGTGTTTGGCAATGAACATGATTGTTTTCTAAACAAACTAAGTTACAAGTGTGGTGAATGTACTAATTTGTACATCTTGATAGATCACACAAAGAATGAAAGTTTTAACTTGGTGCCCTCAACCTTCTTCTTAGAAAAGCAACTCATTCCAAGAGCAGAACTAGCTTACTTCACACAGTACAGTGTTCGGGAATGAACATGTTTGTTTTCTAAACAAACTACGTTACAAGTGAGGCGAATCTACTAAGTTGTACATCTTGATAGATCACACAAAGAATGAAAGTTTTAACTTGGTGCTCTCAACCTTCTTCGTAGAAAAGCAACTCATTCCAAGAGCAGAACTAGCTTACTTCACACAGTACAGTGTTCGGGAATGAACATGTTTGTTTTCTAAACAAACTACTTTAGAATTGATCCGAATCTACTAAGTCATGTATGTTGTTAGATGACATAAACTAGGAAAGTCCGAACTTTCTGCGCTCAACCTTCTTCGTAGGAAAGCAACTCATTCCAACAGCAGACCTAGCTTACTTCACCCAGTACAGTGTTCGACAATGAACAAGTTTGTTTTCTAAACTAACTACGTTAGAAATGAGGTGAATCTACTACGTTGTACATCTTGTTAGATTACACAAACTGGTAAAGGTTGAACTTGGTGCACTCAACCTTCTACGTCGGAAAGCAACTCATTCCAAGAGCAGAACTATCTTACTTCTCACAATAAGTACAGTGTTCGGAAAAGAACATGTTTGTTTTCTAAACAAACTACGTTAGGAAATGAGGCGAATCTACTACGTTGTACATCTTCTTAGTTTACACTAACAAGATAAGTTTGAACTTGCTGCACTCAACCTCTTCGTAGGAATGCAACTCATTCTGAGAACAGAACTAGCTTCTTTAACACAGTACAGTGTTCGGCAATGAAGATATTTCTTTTCTAAACGAACTACTTTATAAATGAAGTGAATCTACTAAGTTGTACTTCTTAGATGACACAAGCTAGGAAAGTTTGAACTTGTTGTGCTGAACCTTCTTCGTGGGAAAAGCAACTCATTCCAAGAGCAGAACTAGCTTACTTC
The DNA here is from genome assembly GCA_036365145.1 of Orientallactaga sibirica. Classification (NCBI taxonomy): domain Eukaryota; kingdom Metazoa; phylum Chordata; class Mammalia; order Rodentia; family Dipodidae; genus Orientallactaga; species Orientallactaga sibirica. The sequence goes on from JAEOAD010001274.1 coordinate 53,751, forward strand.
ACCCAGTAAGTACAGTGTTCAGAAATGAACATGTCTGTTTCCTAAACAAACTACGTTAGAAATGAAGCAAATCTACTAAGATGTACATCTTGTTAGATTACACAAACAAGGAAAGTTTGAACTTGCTGCACTCAACCCTCTTCTTAGGAAAGCAACTCATTCTGAGAACAGAACTGGCTTATTTCACACAGTACATTGTTCGAAATGGAGACGTTTGTTTTCTAAACAAACTACTTTAGAAATGAAGTGAATCTACTACGTTGTACATATTGTTAGATGACACAAACGAGGAAAGTTTGAACTTGCTGCACTAAACCCTCTTCTTGGGAAAGTAACTCATTCCAAGAGCAGAACTAGCTTACTTCACACAGTACAGTGTTTGGCAATGAACATGATTGTTTTCTTAAACAAACTATGTTACAAAGTACACAGTGTTGAGGCAATGAAGTGTTTGTTTTCTCAAACACTAAGTTGTACGAGTCTCTTAGTTCCATATCTTTTAGATTTCACAAACCAGGAAAGGTTGACCTTGGTGCACTCAACCCTCTTTGTAGGAAATCAACTCATTCCGAGAACAGAACTAGCTTAACACAGTACAGTGTTCAGCAATGAAGATATTTGTTTTCTAAACAAAACTACTTTAGAAATGAATCGAATCTACTAATTTGTACATCTTGTTAGATGACACAAACTAGGAAAGTTAGAACTTGCTGCATTCAACCTTCTTCATGGGAAAGCAACTCATTCCAAGAGCAGAACTAGCTTATTTCACATACCAAGAAGAGTGTTCGGCAATGATCATGTTTGTTTTCTAGGCAATACGGTTGAAATGAGGGGAATCTACAAAGGTGTGAATCTTGTTAGATTACACAAACAAGGAAAGTTTGAACTTGCTGCACACATCCTTTTTCGTGGGAAAGCAACTCATTCCAAGAGCAAAACTAGATTACTTCACACAGTACAGTGTTGGGCAATGAACATGTTTGTTTTCTAAACATACTACGTTAGAAGTGAGACGAATCTACTAAGTTGTACATCTTGTTTGATTACACACACTAGGGTAGTTTGAACTTGCTGCGCTCAACCTTCTTCGTAGGAAAGCAACTCATTCCAAGAGCAGAACTAGCTTACTTCACACAGTAAGTACAGCGTTCAGAAGTGAACATGTTTGTTTTCTAAACAAAGTACGGTAGAAATGAGGCAAATCAACTAAGTTATATATCTAAATAGATTAAACAAACTAAGAAAGTTTGAACTTGCTGCACTCACCCGTCTTTGTAGGAAAGCAACACATTCGAGAGCAGAAGTAGCTTATTTCACCCAGTACAGTGTTTGGTAATGAAGATGTTTGTTTTCTGAACAACTTACTTGAGAATAGAGGCAAAAGTATTAAGTTGTACATCTTGTTAGATTACACAATCTAGGAAAGTTTGAACTTGCTGCACTCAACCTTCTTCGTGGGAAAGCAACTCATTCCAAGAGCAGAACTAGCTTACTTCACACAGTACACTGTTTGGCAATGAACATGTTGGTTTGTAAACGAAGTACGTTAGAAGTGAGGTGAGTCTACTAAGTTGTACATCTTGTTGGATTACACAATCAAGGAAAGTTTGAACTTACTGCACTCAACCCACTTCAGAGGAAACCAACTCATTCGAGAACAGAAGTAGCTCATTTCACACAGTACAGTGTTCTGCAATGAAGATGTTTGTTTTCTAAAAAAACTATTTTATAAATGAGAAGCGTCTACAAAGGTGTACCTCTTGTTAGATTACAGAAAGAAGGAAAGGTTGAACTTGCTGCACTCAACCTTCTTCATGGGAAACCAACTCATTCCAACAGCAGAACTAGCTTACTTCACACAGTACAGTGTTAGGGAATGAACATGTTTGTTTTCTAAAGAAACTACTTTAGAAATGAGGCGAATCTACTAAGTTGCACATCTTGTTAGATGACACAAACTCCGAAAGTTTAACCTTGCTGACCTCACTCTTCTTCGTAGGAAAGCAACTCATTCCAAGAGCAGAACTTGTTTATTTCACACACAGTCGAAAATAAACATGTTTGTTTTAAAATAAACATGTTTGTTTTATAAACAAAGTACAGTTTTAGAAATGAGGTAAAACTACTAATTTTGTACAGTGTAGATAGATGTTTGTTTTCTTTAACAAACTAGTTAGAAAGTTTGAACTACTAAGTTGTACATCTTGTTGGATTACAAAACTGGAAAGTAGGAAAGCAAATCATAGGAAAACAAGAGAGAACAAACTAGATTATTTCATACAGTACAGTGTAGGGCAATGAAGATGTTTGTTTTTCTTTAAACAAACTGCTTTAGAAGTGTGGCGAATCTACTAAGTTGTACATCTTGTTGGATTACAAAAACAAGGAAAGTTTGAACTTGCTGCACTCAACCAACTTAGTAGAAAAACAACTCATTCCAAGACCAGAACTAGCTCATTTCACACAGTACAGTGTAGGGCAATGAAGATGTTTGTTTTCTAAACAAACTGCTTTAGAATTGAAATGAATCTACTATGTTGTATAACTTGTTAGGTGACACAAACAAGGAAAGTTTGAACTGTTTCATTCAACCTTCTTCCCGTAGGAAAGCAACTCATTCCAAGACCAGAACTAGCTTACTTCACACAGAACAGTGTTTACGGCAAATGAAAATGTTTGTGTTCTATACAAAACGACTTTAGAAATGAAATGAATCTACTATGTTGTATATCTTGTTAGATTACACAAACAAGGAAAGTTTATAGTTGTTTCACTCAACACTCTTCCCAGGATAGCAACTGATTCTGAGAACAGAACCAGCTTATTTAAGAAAGTAAAGTGTTTGGAAATGAAGATGTTTGTTTTCTAAACAAACTACTTTATAAAATGAACCAAATCTACTAAGTTGTACATCTTGTTAGATGACAGAAACAAGGAAAGTTTGAACTTGCTGCACTCAACCTTCTTCCTGGGAAAGCAACTCATTCCAAGAGCAGAACTAGCTTACTTCACACAGTAAGTACAGTGGTCGGAAATGAACATGTTTGTTTTCTAAACAAACTACGTTATAAGAGAGGGTGAATCTACTAAGTTGGACATCTTTTTAGATTACAAAAGCAAGGAAAGTTTGAACTTGCTGCACAAAACCTTCTTCCTGGGAAAGCAACTCATTCCAAGAACAGAAGTCGCTTACTTTACACAGTTATTACAGTGTTCTGAAATGAAGATGTTTGTTTTCTAAACAAACTACTTCAGAAATGAAGCGAATCTACTACGTTGTACGTCTTGATAGATTACACAAACTAGGAAAGTTTAAACTTGCTGCACTCAACCTTCTTCGTGGGAAAGTAACTCATTCCAAGAGCAGAACTAGCTTACTTCACACAGCAAGTACAGTGTTTGCAAATGAACATGTTTGTGGTCTAAACAAACTACGTTAGAAATGAGGCGAGTCTTTGAAGATGTACATCTTGTTAGATTACACAAACAAGGAAAGTTTGAAATTCCTGCACTTAACCTTCTTCGTGGGAAAGCAACTCATTACAAGAGCAGAACTAGATTACTTCACACTGTACAGTGTTTGGCAATGAACATGTTTGTTTTCTAAACAAACCATGTTAGAAATGAGGTGAATCTACTAAGTTGTACATCTTGTTAGATTACACAAACTAGGAAAGTTGGAACTTGCTGCACTCAACCTTCTTCGTGGGAAAGCAACTCATTCCAAGAGCTGAACTAGCTTACTTCACACAGTACCTTGTAAGGCAGTGAACATGTTTGTTTTCTAAACAAACCACGTTAGAAATGAGGCAAAACTACTAAGTTGTATATATAGATAGATTATACAAACTGGGAAAGTTTGAACTTGCTGCACTCAACCCTCTTCATAGGAAAGCAACTCAATCCGAGAGCAGAACTACCTTATTTCACACAGTTCAGTGTTCGGTAATGAAGATGTTTCTTTTGTGTAGAAACAACATTAGAAATGAAATGAATCTACTATCTTGTACATCGAGTTAGATTACACAAACAAGGAAAGTTTGCAGTTGCTGCACTCAATACTCTTACCAGGAAAGCAACTGACTCTGAGAACAGAACCAGCTTATTTAAGAAAGTACAGTTTTCAGCAATGAAGATGTTTGTTTTCTGAACAAACTTCTTTAGAAATGAAGCGAAAGTACTAAGTTGTACATCTTGTTAGATGACACAAACTAGGAAAGTATGAACTTGCTGCACTCAACCTTCTTCGTGGGAAAGCAACTCATTCCAAGAGCAGAACTAGCTTTTATCACACAGTAAGTACAGTGTTCAGAAATAAACATGTTTGTTTTCTAAACAAACTACGTTAGAAATGAGGCGAATCTACTAAGTTGTATGTCTTGTTAGGTTTCAAAAACAAGGAAAGTTTGAACTTGCTGCACAAAACCTTCTTCGTGGGAAAGCAACTCTTTCCAAGAGCAGAAGTCGCTTACTTTACACAGTTAGTACAGTGTTCTGAAATGATGATGTTTGTTTTCTAAACAATCTACTTCAAAAATATTGTGAATCTACTAAGTTGTAAGTCTTTTTACATGACACAAACTAGGAAAGTTTGAACTTGCTGTACTCAACCCTTTTCATAGGAAAGCAACTCATTCCAAGAACAGAAGTAGCTAATTTAACACAATGCAGTGTTTGGCAATGAAAATGTTTCTTTTCTAAACAAACTACTTTAGAAATGAAGCGAATCTCCAAAGTTGTACCTCTTGTTAGATGACACAAACTAGGAAAGTTGGATCTTGCTGCCCTCAACATTCTTTGTGGGAAAGCAACTCATTCCAAGAGCAGAACTAACTTACTTCACACAGTATAGTGTTGTAAAATGAACATATTTGTTTTGTAAATAAACTACATTAGAAATGAGGTGAATCTACTAAGTTGTACATCTTGCTACACTACACAAACAAGGAAAGTTTGAACTTGCTGCACTCAACCCTCTTCGTGGGAAAGCAACCTATTCCGAGAACAGAACTAGCTTATTTCACACAGTACAGTGTTGAGGAAATGAACATGTTTGTTTTCTAAACAAACTACTTCAGAAATGAAGCGAATCTGTAAGTTGTACGTCTTGTTAGATGACACAAACTAGGAAAGTTTGAACTTACTGCACTCAACCTTCTTCGTAGGAAAGCAACTCATTCCAAGAGGAGACTAGCTTACTTCACACAGTACAGTGTACGGCAATGAATATGTTTCTTTTCTAAACAAAGTACGTTAGAAATGAGGTGATTTGACTAAGCTGCATATCTACATAGATTACAGTAACTTGGAAAGTTTGAACTTGCTGCACTCAGCGCTCTTCGGAGGAAAGCAACTCATTCCAAGAGCAAAACTAGCTTATTTCACACAGTACAGTGTTTGGTAATGAATATGTTTCTTTTCTATAGAAACGACATTAGAAATGAAATGAATCTACTATGTTGTACATCGTGTTAAATTACACAAACAAGGAACGTTTGTGGTTGCTGCACTCAACATTCTACCCAGGAAAGCAACTGATTCGGAGAATAGAACCAGATTATTTAAGATATTACTGTGTTCAGCAATGAAGATGTTTGTTTTCTAAACAAACTACTTTAGAAATTAAGCAAAAGGACTAAGTTGTACATCTTGTTAGATGACACAAATTAGGAAAGTTTGAACTTGCTGGACTGACCATTCTTCGTGGCAAAGCAACTCATTCCGAGAGCAGAACTAGCTTACTTCACACAGGACAGTGTTGGGCAATGAACATGTTTGTTTTGTAAACAAACGACATTAGAAGTGAGGAGAATCTCCTAAGATGTACATCTTGTTAGATAACACAAACAAGGAAAGACTGTACTTGCGGCACTTAACCAACTTCGTAGGAAAGCAACTCATTCCAAGAGCAGAACTAGCTTAATTCACACAGTACAGTGTTTGGCAATGAACATGTTTTTTTTTTTTCCAAACAAACTACTTTAGAAATGAAGCGAATCTACTAAGTTGTTAGATGACACAAACTAGGAAAGTTTGACCTTGCTGCACTCAACCATCTTCGTGGGAAAGCAACTCATTCCAAGAGCAGAACTAACTTACATCACACAGTACAGTGTTCTGCAATGAACATTACTGTTTTCAAAATAAACTACGTTAGAAAAGAGGCGAATCTACTAAGATGTACATCTTGTTAGGTTACAGAAACGAGGAAAGTTTGAACTTGCTGCACTCAACCTTCTACGTGGGAAAGCAACTCATTCCAAGAGCAGAACTTTAGCTTACTTCACACAGTTAGTACAATGTTCATCAATGAACATATGTATTTTCTAAACAAACTACGTTAGAAATGAGACGAATCTACTAAAGTGTACATCTTGTTAGATTACACAAACAAGGAAAGATTGAACTTGCTGCACTCAACCTTCTTCGTGGGAAAGCAACTCATTCCAAGAGCAGAACTAGCTTACTTCACACAGTGCAGTGTTCGGCAATGAACATGTTGGTTTGTAAACGAAGTACGTTAGAAGTGAGGTGAGTCTACTAAGTTGTACATCTTGTTGGATTACACAATCAAGGAAAGTTTGAACTTACTGCACTCAACCCACTTCGTAGGAAACCAACTCATTCCGAGAACAGAAGTAGCTCATTTCACACAGTACAGTGTTCTGCAATGAAGATGTTTGTTTTCTAAAAAAACTACTTTATAAATGAGAAGAGTCTACAAAGGTGTACAGAACTAGCTTCTTTAACACAGTACAGTGTTCGGCAATTAAGATGATTCTTTTCTAAACAAACAACTTTAGAAATGAAGCTTATCTACTAAGTTGTACTTCTTAGATGACACAAGCTAGGAAAGCTTGAACTTGCTACACTGAACCTTCTACGTGGGAAAGCAACTCATTCCAAGAGCAGAACTAGCTTACTTCACACAGTACAGTGTTTGGCAATGAACATGATTGTTTTCTAAACAAACTAAGTTACAAGTGTGGTGAATGTACTAATTTGTACATCTTGATAGATCACACAAAGAATGAAAGTTTTAACTTGGTGCCCTCAACCTTCTTCTTAGAAAAGCAACTCATTCCAAGAGCAGAACTAGCTTACTTCACACAGTACAGTGTTCGGGAATGAACATGTTTGTTTTTTCTAAAACAAACTACGCACAAGTCTAAACAAACTACGTTACAAGTGAGGCGAATCTACTAAGTTGTACATCTTGATAGATCACACAAAGAATGAAAGTTTTAACTTGGTGCTCTCAACCTTCTTCGTAGAAAAGCAACTCATTCCAAGAGCAGAACTAGCTTACTTCACACAGTACAGTGTTCGGGAATGAACATGTTTGTTTTCTAAACAAACTACTTTAGAATTGATCCGAATCTACTAAGTCATGTATGTTGTTAGATGACATAAACTAGGAAAGTCCGAACTTTCTGCGCTCAACCTTCTTCGTAGGAAAGCAACTCATTCCAACAGCAGACCTAGCTTACTTCACCCAGTACAGTGTTCGACAATGAACAAGTTTGTTTTCTAAACTAACTACGTTAGAAATGAGGTGAATCTACTACGTTGTACATCTTGTTAGATTACACAAACTGGTAAAGGTTGAACTTGGTGCACTCAACCTTCTACGTCGGAAAGCAACTCATTCCAAGAGCAGAACTATCTTACTTCTCACAATAAGTACAGTGTTCGGAAAAGAACATGTTTGTTTTCTAAACAAACTACGTTAGAAATGAGGCGAATCTACTACGTTGTACATCTTCTTAGTTTACACTAACAAGATAAGTTTGAACTTGCTGCACTCAACCCTCTTCGTAGGAATGCAACTCATTCTGAGAACAGAACTAGCTTCTTTAACACAGTACAGTGTTCGGCAATGAAGATATTTCTTTTCTAAACGAACTACTTTATAAATGAAGTGAATCTACTAAGTTGTACTTCTTAGATGACACAAGCTAGGAAAGTTTGAACTTGTTGTGCTGAACCTTCTTCGTGGGAAAAGCAACTCATTCCAAGAGCAGAACTAGCTTACTTCACCCAGTAAGTACAGTGTTCAGAAATGAACATGTCTGTTTCCTAAACAAACTACGTTAGAAATGAAGCAAATCTACTAAGATGTACATCTTGTTAGATTACACAAACAAGGAAAGTTTGAACTTGCTGCACTCAACCCTCTTCTTAGGAAAGCAACTCATTCTGAGAACAGAACTGGCTTATTTCACACAGTACATTGTTCGGAAATGGAGACGTTTGTTTTCTAAACAAACTACTTTAGAAATGAAGTGAATCTACTACGTTGTACATATTGTTAGATGACACAAACGAGGAAAGTTTGAACTTGCTGCACTAAACCCTCTTCTTGGGAAAGTAACTCATTCCAAGAGCAGAACTAGCTTACTTCACACAGTACAGTGTTTGGCAATGAACATGATTGTTTTCTAAACAAACTATGTTACAAGTGAGGCGAATCTACTAAGTTGTACATCGTGTTAGATCACACAAAGAAGGAAAGTTTTAACTTGGTGCCCACAACCCACTTCTTAGGAAAGCAACTCATTCTGAGAACAGAACTAGCTTACTTCACACAGTACAGTGTTCGGGAATGAACATGTTTGTTTTCTAAACAAACTACTTTAGAATTGAAGTGAATCTAGTAAGTCGTATATGTTGTTAGATGACACAAACTAGGAAAGTCTGAACTTTCTGCGCTCAACCTTCTTCGTAGGAAAGCAACTCATTCCAACAGCAGACCTAGCTTACTTCACACAGTACAGTGTTCGGCAATGAACAAGTTTGTTTTCTAAACTAACTACGTTAGAATTGAGGTGAATTTACTCAGTTGTACATCCTGTTAGATTACACAAACTAGTAAAGGTTGAACTTGATGCAGTCAACCTTCTTCGTGGGAAAGCAACTCATTCCAAGAGCAGAACTATCTTACTTCACACAATAAGTACAGTGTTCGGAAAAGAACACGTTTGCTTTCTAAACAAACTACGTTAGAAATGAGGCAAATCTACTAATTTGTACATTTTCTTAGTTTACCCAAACAGGTAAGTTTAAACTTGTTGCACTCAACCCTTTTGTAGGAACACAACTCATTCCAAGAACAGAACTAGCTTCTTTAACACAGTACACTGTTCGACAATGAAGATATTTCTTTTCTAAACGAATCAGTTTAGAAATGAAGTGAATCTACTAAGTTGTACTTCTTAGATGACACAAGCTAGGAAAGTTTGAACCTGTTGCACTGAACCTTCTTCGTGGGAAAGCATCTCATTCCAAGAGCAGAATTAGCTTACTTCACACAGTAAACAGTGTTCAAAAATGAACATGTTTGTTTTCTAAACAAACTTTGTTAGCAATGAGGCGATTCTACCAAGTTGTACATTTTGTTAGATTACACAAACAAGGAAAGTTTTAACTTGCTGCACTCAATACACTTAGTAGGAAAGCAACTCATTCTGACAACAGAACTAGCTTATTTAACACAGTACAGCGTTCGGCAATGAAGATGTTTGTTTTCTAAACAAACTACTTTGGAAATGAAGCCAATGCACTAAGTTGTATATCTTGTTAGATGACACAAACTAGGAAAGTTTGCACTAGCTGCACTCAACCTTCTTCTTGGGAAAGCAACTCATACCAAGAACAGAACTTACTACACAGTACAGAGTTCGACAACGAACATGTTTGTTTTCTAAACAAACTAAGTTAGAAGTGAGGCGAATCTACTAAGTTGTATATCTTGATAGACTACACAAGCAAGGAAAGACTGAACTTGCTGCACTCAACCCACCTCGTAGGAAAGCAACTTATTCTGAGAACAGAACTAGCTTGCTTCACACAGTACAGTGTTCGGAAATGAAGATGTTTGTTTTCTAAAGGAACTACTTTAGAAATGAAGTGAATCTACTAAGTTGTATATCTTGTTAGATGACACAAACTAGGAAAGTTTTAACTTGCTGCATGCAACCTTCTTCGTGGGAAAGCAACTCATTCCAAGAGCATAACTTACTTATTTCACACCGTACAGTTTTCGTGAATGGAGATGTTTCTTTTCTAGAGAAACGACATTAGAAATGAAATGAATCTAATAACTTGTCCATCTTGTTAGAGTACACACACCAGTAAAGTTTGAACTTGCTGCACTCAACCGTCTTCATAGGAATGCAACTCATTCCGAGAACAGAGCTAGCTTATTTCACACAGAATAGTGTTCGGCAAAGAAGATCTTTGTTTTCTAAGCAAAGTACCTTAGAAATGAAATGAATCTACTAAGTTGTACATCTTGTTATATTACACAAACCAGTAAAGTTTGAACTTGCTGCAATCAACCGTCTTCGTAGGAAAGCAACTCTTTCCGATCACAGAACTAGCTTACTTCACACAGTACAGAATTTGGCATTAAAGATCTTTGTTTTGTAAGCAAACTACTTTAGAAAAGAAAAGAATCTACGAAGTTGTACATCTTGTTAGATAACACAAACAAGCAAAGTTTGAACTTGCTGCACTCAACCGTCTTCATAGGAGAGCAACTCATTACGAGAACAGAACTAGGTTATTTAACACAGTTCAGTGTTCTGCAATGAAGATCTTTGTTTTATAAACACACTACTTTAGAAAAGAAACGAATCTACTCAGTTGTACATCTTGTTAGATTACACACACCAGGTACGTTTTAACTTGCTTCACTCAACCGTCTTCGTAGGAAAGCAACTCATTCCGAGAACAGAAGTAGCTTATTTCGCAAAGTACATTTTCGGCAATGAATATCTTTGTTTTCTAACGAAACTACTTAAGAAATGAAACGAATCTACGAAGTTGTACATCTAGTTAGATTACACAAACCAGGAAACTATCAACTTGCTGCACTCAAACGTCTTCGTAGTAAAGCTACTGATTCCGAGAACAGTTCTAGCTTATTTCACACAGTATAGTGTTCGGCAATGAAGATCTTTGTTTTCTAAGAAAAGTACGTTAGAAATGAAATGAGTCTGCTAAGTTGTGCATCTTGCTAAATTACACAATTCAGGAAAGTTTGAACCTAAGGCACTCAATCTTCTTCGTTAGGAAAGCAACTCATTCCGAGAACAGAACTAGCTTATTTCACACAGTACAGTGTTCTGCAATGAAGATTTGTTTTCTAAGCAAACTACTTTAGAAATGAAATGAATCTAAAAAGTTGTACATCTTGTTAGATTACACGAACCAGGAAAGTTTGAACTTGCTGCACACAACCGTCTTTGTTGGAAAGCAACTCATTCCGAAAATAGACCTAGCTTATTTCACACAGTAGAGTATTCGGAAATGAAGATCTTTGTTTTCTAAGCAAACTACTTAAGAAATGAAATGAATATGCTAAGTTGTACATCTTGTTAGACTACACAATACAGGAAAGTATCAACTTGCTGCACTCAAACGTTTTCATAGTAAAGCAACTCAGTCCGAGAACAGAACTAGACTATTTCACACAGTACAGTGTTCAGCAATGAAGATCTTTGTTTTCTGATCAAACTACTTTAGAAATGAAACGAATCTACAAAGTTGTATATCTTGTTAGATTACAACAACCAGGAAAGGGTCAACTTGCTGCACTCAACCGTCTTCGCAGTAAGTCATTCTGAGAACAGAACTAGCTTATTTTACACACTAGTGTTCAGCAATGAAGATCTTTGTTTTCTAACGAAACTACTTAAGAAATGAAACGAATCTACTAAGTTGTATATCTTTTTAGATTACAAAAAGCAGGTAAGTTTTAACATGCTTCACTCAACCTTCTTCGTAGGACAGCAACTCATTCCAAGAACAGAACCTGCTTATTTCACGCAGTTCAGTGTTCGACAATGAAGATCTTTGTTTTCTAAGCAAACTATTTTAGAAATGAAACGAATCTACAAAGTTGTATATCTTGTTAGATTACACAAACTAAGAGAGTGTCAACTTGCTGCACTCAACCTTCTTCGAAGTAAAGCAACTCATTCCGAGAACAGAACTAGCTTATTTAACACAGTACAGTGTTCGGCAATGAAGAGGTTTGTTTTGTAAGCAAACAACTTTAGAAATGAAACGGCATTACTAGGTTGTACATCTTGTTAGATTACACAAACGAAGAAAGTATCAACTTGCTGCACTCAAACGTATTCGTAGTAAAGCTAGTGATTCAGAGAACAGATCTAGCTTATTTCACACAGGTCAGTGTTCTGCAATGAAGATGTTTGTTTTCTAAGCAAACCACTTTAGTAATGAAACGAATCTACTAAGTTGTATATCTTGTTACACAAAACAGGAAAGTGTCAACTTTCTGCACTGATCCATCTTCGTTGGAAAGCAACTCATTCCGAGAACAGAACTAGATTATTTAACACAGTACAGTGTTCAGCGATGAAGATCTTTGTTTTCTATTCAAACTGCTTTAGAAATGAAATGAATCTACTAACTTGTACATCTTTTTAGATTACACAAAACAGGTAAGTTTTAACATGCATCACTCAACTGACTTCAAAGGAAAGCAACTTATTCTGGGAATAGAACTAGCTTATTTCACACAGTACAGAGTTCGACAATGAAGATATTTGTTTTCTAAGCAAAGTACTTTAGAAATGAAACGGATCTACTAAGTTGTACATCTTGTAAGATTACACAAACCAGGAGAGTATCAACTTCCTGCACTCAGCCGTCTTCGTAGGAAAGCAACTCATTCCGAGAACAGAACTATCTTATTTCAAACAGTACATGTTCGGCAATGAAGATCTTTGTTTTCTAAGGAAACTACTTTAGAAATGAAACGAATCTACTAAGTTGTATATTTTGTTACATTACACAAATCAGGGAAGTATCAACTTGCTGCACTGAAACGTCTTCGTACTAAAGCTACTGATTCTGAGAACAGATCTATTTATTTCACACAGTACAGTGTTCGGCAATGAAGATCTTTGTTTTCTGAGCAAAGTACGTTAGAAATGAAAGGAATCTACTAAGTTGTGCATCGTGCTAGATTACACAATCCAGGAAAGTTTGAACGTAAGGCACTCAACCATCTTCGTAGAAAAGCACCTCATTCCGAGAACAAAACCTGCTTATTTCACACAGTTCAGTGTTCGACAATGAAGATCTTTGTTTTCTAAGAAAACTACTTTAGAAATGAAACGAATCTAGTAAGTTGTACATTTTGTTAGATTACACAAACCAGGAAAGTATCAACTTGCTGCTCTCATACGTGTTTGTAGTTAACCAACTCCTTCCGAGAACAGAACTAGCTTGTTTCACACAGTACAGTATACAGAAATGAAGATCTTTGTTTTCTAAGCAAACTATTTTAGAAATGAAATGAATCTACTAAGTTGTACATCTTCTTAGATTACACAAACCAGGAAAGATTCAACTTGCTGAACTTCACCGTCTTTGTAGTAAAGCAACTCATTCCGATCACAGAACTAGCTTATTTCACACTGTACAGTGTTCAGAAATGAAGATATTTGTTTTCTAAGCAAACAACTTTAGAAATAAAATGAATCTACGAAGTTGTACATCTTGTTAGATTACACAGACAAGGAAAGTTTGAAATTGTTGCACTCAACCGTCTTCATAGGAAAGCAACTCATTCCGAGAACAGAATTAGGTATTTGACACAGTACAGTGTTTGGCAATGGCAATGAAGATCTTTGTTTTCTAAGCAAACTATTTTAGAAATGAAACGAATCTACTAAGTTGTACATCTTGTCAGATTACACAAACCAGGAAAATTTGAACTTGCTGCATTCAACTGTCTTCGTAGGAAAGCAACTCATTCCGAGAACAGAACTAGCTTATTTCACACAGTAGTGTGTTTGACAATGAAGATCTTTGTTTTCTTAGGAAACTACTTTAGAAATGAAACGGATCTACTAACTTGTATATCTTGTCAGATTACAGAAACCAGGAAAGTTTGAACTTGCTGCACTCAACCGTCTTCGTAGTAAAGCAACTCATTCCGAGAACAGAACTACATTATTTAACACAGTTCAGTATTCGGGAATGAAGATCTTTCTCTTGTAAGCAAACAATTTTAGAAATGAAATGAATCTGCTAAGTTGTATGTCTTGTTAGATTACACAAACCAGGAAAGTTTGAACTTGCTGCATTGAACCGTCTTCGGAGGAAAGCAACTCATTCCTAGAACAGACCTAGCTTATTTCACTCAGTACAGTGTTTGGCAATGAAGATCTTTGTTTTTTAAGCAAACTACTTCAGAAATGAAACGAATCTACTAAGTTTTACATCTTGTTACATTACACAATCCAGGAAAGTATTAACTTGCTGCACTCAAATGTCTTAGTAGTAAAGCTACTGATTCCGAGAACAGATCTAGCTTATTTCACACAGTACACTGTTCGGCAATGAAGGTCTTTGTTTTTTAAGCAAGCTACTTTACAAATGAAACGAATCTACTACGTTGTACATCTTGTTAGATTACACAATCCAGGAGAGTATCAACTTGCTTCACTCAAAGGTTTTCGTAGGAAAGCAACCCATTCCGAGAACAGACCTAGCTTATTTCACACAGTACAGTGTTCGGCAATGAAGATCTTTGTTTTCTAAGAAAACTACTTTAGAAATGAAATGAATATACTTAGTTGTACATCTTCTTAGATTACACAAACCAGGAAATATTCAACTTGCTGAACTCAACCGTCTTCGTAGAAAAGCAACTAATTCTGAGAACAGAACTAGCTTGTTTCACACAGTATAATGTTCGGAAATGAAGATGTTTGATTTTTAAGCAAACCACTTTAGAAATGAAAAGAATCTACTAAGTTGTACATCTTGTTAGATTATGCAAATCAGGTATGTTTTAACTTGCTTCACTCAACCAGCTTCGTAGGAAAGCGACTCATTCTGAGAACAGAACTAGCTTATTTCACACAGTACAGAGTTCGAAAATGAAGATCTTTGTTTTCTAAGCAAACTACTTCAGAAATGAATCTGATCTACTAAGTTGTACATCTTGTTAGATTACACAAACAAGGAAGGTTTGAACTTCCTGCACTAAACCGTCTTAGTAGGAATGCAACTCAATCCAAAAACACTACTGGCTTATTTCAGACAGTACAGTGTTTGGCAATGAAGATCTTTGTTTTCTAAGCAAACTACTTTAGAAATGAAACGAATATTTGAAGTTGTACATCTTGTTTGATTACACAAACAAGGAAAGTTTGAATTTGCTGCACTCAAGCGTACTCATAGGAAAGCAACTCATTCCGAGAACAGAACTAGGTATTTCACACAGTACGGTGTTCGGCAATGGAGATCTTAGTTTTCTAAGAAAACTATTTTAGAAATGAAACGAATCTACTAACTTGTACATCTTGGCAGGTCACACAAACCAGGAAAGCTTGAACTTGCTGCACTCAACCATCTTCAGAGGAAAGCAACTCATTCCGAGAACAGGCCTAGCTTATTTCACACAGTACATGTTCGGCAATGAAGATCTCTGTTTCTAAGAAAACTACTTTAGAAATGAAACGAATCTACTAAGCTATAAAACTTGGTAGATTACACAAACGAGGAAAATATCAACTTGCTGCGCTCAAACGGCTTCATAGTAAAGCTACTGATTCCTAGAACAGATCTAGCTTATTTCACACAGTACATTTTTCAGCAATGAAGATCTTTGTTTTCTAAGCAAAGAATGTTAGAAATGAAACGAATCTACTAAGTTGTGCATCTTGCTAGATTAAACAATCCAGGAATGTTTGAACCTCAGGCACTCAACCGTCTTCGTAGGAAAGCATCTCATTCTGAGAACAGAACCTGCTTATTTCACACAGTTCAGTGTTCGACAATGATGATCTTTGTTTTCTAAGCAAACTATTTTAGAAATGAAACTAATCTACTAAGTTGTACATCTTGTTATATTGCACAAACCAGGAAAGTTTGAACTTGCTGCACTCAACCGTCTTCTTTGGAAACCAACTAATTCCGAGAACAGAACTAGCTTATTTCACACAGTACAGTGTTCGCCAATGAAGATCTTTGTTTTCTTAGCAAACTACTTTAGAAATGCAACAAATCTGCTAAGTTGTAGATCTTGTTAGATTCCACAAACCAGGTAAGTTTTAACTTGCTTCACTCAACCGTCTTCGTAGGATAGCAACTCATTTAGATAACAGAACTAGCTTATTTGACAAACTACATGTTTGGCAATGAAGATCTTTGTTTTCTAAGGAAACTATGTTAGAAATGAAACGAATCTACGAAGTTGTACATCTTCTTAGATTACACAAACCAGGAAAGTATCAACTTGCTGCTCTCAAACGTCTTTGTACTTAAGCCACTCATTCCGAGAACAGAACTAGCTTGTTTCACACAGTACAGTATTTAGCATTGAAGATCCTTGTTTTCTAAGCAAACAACATTAGTAATGAAACGAATCTACTAAGTTGTACACTTGTTAGATTACACAAACCAGGAAAGTTTGAACTTGCTGCACTCAACTGTCTTCCTAGGAAAGCAACTCATTCCGAGAACAGAACAAGCTTATTTCATACAGTACCATGTTCGGCAATGAAGATCTTTGTTTTCTAAGCAAACTACTTTAGATATGAAACGAATATACTAAGTTGTACATCTTGTTAGATTACACGAACCAGGAAAGTTTGAACTTGCTGCACTCAACCGTCTTTATAGGAAAGCAAATCCTTCTGAGAACAGACCTAGCTTATTTCGCACAGTACAGTGTTCGGCAATGAGGATCTTTGTTTTCTAAGGAAACTATTTTAGAAATGAAACGAATCTACAAAGTTGTATATCTTGTTAGATTACACAAACCAGGAAAGTTTCAACTTGGTGCACTCAACCGTCTTCATAGTAAAGCAACTCATTCCGAGAACAGAACTAGCTTATTTAACACAGTACAGTGTTTGCCAATGAAGATCTTTGTTTTATAAGCAAACTACTTCAGAAATGAAACGAATCTACTAAGTTGTACATCTTGTTAGATTGCACAAACTAGGAAAGTATCAACTTGCTGCTCTCAAACGTCTTTATAATTAAGCAACTCATTCCGAGAACAGAACTAGCTTGTTTCACACAGTACAGTATTCGGCAATGAAGATCTTTGTATTCTAAGCAAACCACTTTAGTAATGAAACGAATCTACTACATTGTACATGTTGTTATATTACACAAACTAGGAAAGTTTGAAATTCCTGCACTCAACCGTCTTCGTAGGAAAGCAACTCATTCCGAGCACACACCTAGCTTATTTCACACAGTACAGTGCTTGGCAATGAAGATCCTTGTTTTATAAGCAAACTACTTTAGAAATGAAACGATTCTACTAAGTTGTACAACCTGTTAGATTACAGAAACTAGGAAAGTATCAACTTGCTGCTCTCAAACGTCTTTGTACTTAAGCAACTCATTCCAAGAACAGAACTAGCTTGTTTCACACAGTACAGTATTCGGCAATGAAGATCTTTGTTTTCTAAGCAAACCACTTTAGTAATGAAATGAATCTACTAAGTTGTAAATGTTGTTATATTACACAAACCAGGAAAGTTTGAACTTGCTGCACTCAACCGTCTTCGTAGGAAAGCAACTCATTCCGAGAACAGACCTAGCTTATTTCACAAAGTACAGTTTTCGGCAATGAAGATCTTTCTTTTCTAAGGAAACTATTTAAGAAATGAAACAAATCTACTGTGTTGTACATCTTTTTAGATTACACAAACCAGGTAAGTATCAACTTGCTGCACTCAAACGTCTCTGTAGTAAAGCTACTGATTCGAGAACAGATCAAGCTTATTTCACACAGTACAGTGTTCGGCAATGAAGATCTTTGTTTTCTAAGCAATGTATGTTAGAAATGAAACGAATCTACTAAGTTGTGCATCTTGCTAGATTAAACAATCCAGGAATGTTTGAACCTCAGGCACTCAACAGTCTTTGTAGGAAAGCAACTCATTCCGAGAACAGAACCTGCTTATTTCACACAGTTCAGTGTTCGACAATGATGATATTTGTTTTCTAAGCAAACTACTTTAGAAATGAAACGAATCTACTAAGTTGTAAATCTTGTTAGATTACACAAACCAGGAAAGTATCAACTTGCTGCTC
The DNA here is from genome assembly GCA_036365145.1 of Orientallactaga sibirica. NCBI lineage: Eukaryota > Metazoa > Chordata > Mammalia > Rodentia > Dipodidae > Orientallactaga > Orientallactaga sibirica. The sequence goes on from JAEOAD010001274.1 coordinate 71,856, forward strand.
TCAAACGTCTTTGTAGTTAAGCAACTCATTCCGAGAATGAGTTTCATACAGTATAGTAATCAGCAATGAAGATCATTGTTTTCTAAGCAAACCACTTTAGTAATGAAACGAATATACTAAGTTGTATATCTTGTTATACTACACAAACCAGGAAAGTTTGCACTTACTGCACTCAACCGTCTTCGTAGAAAAGCAACTCATTCTGAGAACCGACCTAGCTTGTTCACACAGTACAGTGTTTGGCAATGAAAATCTTTGTTTTCTAAACAAACTACTTTAGAAATGAAACGAATCTACTAAGTTGTACACCTTGTTAGCTTACACGAACCAGTTAAGTTTGAACTTGTTGCACTCAACGGTCTTCGTAGGAAAGCAACTCATCCGGAGAACAGAACTAGCTTATTTCAAGCAGTACAGTGTTCAGCAATGAAGATCATTATTTTAAGCAAAGTATCTTAGAAATGAAACGATTCTACTAAGTTGTACATCTTGTGAGATTACACAAACCAGGAAAGTATCAACTTGCTGGGCTGAAACGTCTTCTTAGTAAAGCAACTCATTCCAAAAATAGAACTAGATTATTTAACACAGTACAGTGTTCGGCAATGAAGATGTTTTTTTTTTTTCTAAGCAGACTACTTTACAAATGAAACGAATCTACTAAGTTGTACATCTTGTTAGATTACACTAACCAGGTAAGTTTTAACTTGATTCACTCTACCGTCTTAGTAGGAAAGCAACTCATTCCGAGAACAGAACTAGGTTATTTAACACAGTTCATTGTTAGGCAATGAAGATCGTTGTTTTCTTACCAAACTACTTTAGAAATGAAATGAATCTACTAAGTTGTACATCTTATTAGATTGTACAAATCAGGTAAGTTTTAACTTGCTTCACTCAACCATCTTCGTAGGAAAGCAACTCATTCCGATAACAGAACTAGCTTATTTCACACAGTACACTGTTTGGCAATGAAGATGTTTGTTTTCTAAGCAAACTACTTTACAAATAAAAAGAATCTACTAAGTTTTACATCTTGTTAGATTACACAAACCAGTTAAGTTTTAACTTGCTTCACTCAACCGACTTCGTAAGAAAGGTACTCATTCCGAGAACAGATCTACCTTATTTCACACAGTACAGTATTCGGCAATGAAGATCTTTGTTTTCTAAGCAATGTAAGTTAGAAATGAAATGAATCTACTAACATGTGCAACTTGCTAGATTAAACAATCCAGGAAAGTTTGAACCTACAGCACTCAACCATCTTTGTAGGAAAGCAACTCATTCTGAGAACAGAAGCTGCTTATTTCACACAGTTCAGTGTTTGATGATGAAGATCTTTGTTTTGTAAGCAAACTATTTTAGAAATGAAATAATCTACTTAGGTGTACATCTTGTTAGATTGCACAAACCAGGTAAGTTTGAACTTGCTGCACTCAAAGGTCTTCATAGTAAAGCTACTGATTCTGAGAACAGATCTAGCTTATTCCACACAGTACAGTGTTTGGCAATGAATATCGTTTTTTGATCAAAGTAAGTTAGAAATGAAACGAATCTACTAAGTTATACATCTTGTTAGACTACACAATCCAGGAATGTATCAACTAGCTGAACTCAAACTTTTTCGTACTAAAGCAACTCATTCCGAGAAGAGAAGTAGAATATTTCACACAGTACAGTGTTTGGCATTGAATATTTTGTTTTCTAAGCAAACTATTTTAGAAAGTAAATGAATCTACAAAGTTGTATATCTTGTTAGATTACACAAACCAGGAAAGTGTCAAGTTGCTGCACTCAACCATCTTCGTAGTAAAGCAACTCATTCTGAGAACAGAACTAGCTTACTTAACACAGTACAGTGTTGGGCAATGAAGATATTTGTTTTCTAAGCAAACTACTTTACAAATGAAACGAATCTACTAACTTGTATGTATTGTTAGATTACACAGACCAGGAAACTATCAACTTGTTGCACTCAAATGTCTTCGTAGTAAAGCTACTGATTCCGGAACAGAACTAGCTTATTTCACACAGTACAGTAATCGGGAATAAAGATCTTTGTTTTCTAAGCAAACTACTTTAGAAAGGAAACGAATCTACTAAGTTGTATATCTTGTTAGATTACACAAAGCAGGTAAGTTTTAACTTGCTTCACTCAACCATCTTCGTAGGAAAGCAACTCATTCCAAGAACAGAACTAGCTTATTTCACACAGTACAGTGCTCAGCAATGAAGATCTTTCTTTACTAAGTAAACCACTTTAGAAATGAAACGAATATATTAAGTTGTACATCTTGTTAGATTACACAAACCAGGAAAATATGAACTTGCTGCACTCAAACAGCACTCAACGTCTTCTTAGTAAAGCTACTGATTCTGAGAACAGATCCAGCTTATTTCACACAGTACAGCATTCGGGAATGAAGATCTTTGTTTTCTAAACAAAGTACGTTAGAAATGAAACGAATCTACTAAGTTGTACATCGTGTTAGATTGCACAAACCAGGAAAGTTTGAACTTGTTGCACTCAACCGTCTTTGTAGGAAAGCAACTCATTCCGAGAACAGAACTAGCTTATTTCACACAGTTCAGTGTTCAGGAATGAAGATCTTTCTTTTCTAAGCAAACTACTTTAAAAATGAAATGAATCTACTAAGTTGTATATCTTGTTAGATTTCCCAAACGAGGAAAGTTTGAACTTGCTCCACTCAACCGTCTTCATTGGAAACCAAGTCATTCTGAGAATAGAAGTAGCTTATTTCACACACTACAGTGTTTGGCAATGAATATCATTGTTTTCTAAGCAAACTACTTTAGAAATGAAACGAATCTACTAATTTGTACTTCTTGTTAGCATACACAAACCAGGAAAGTATCAACTTGCTGTTCTCAAACATCTTTGTAGTTAAGCAACTAATTCTGAGAACAGAACCAGCTTGTTTCACACTGTAGAGTATTCGGCAATGAAGATCTTTATTTTCTAAGCAAACCACTTATTAATGAAACGAATTTACTAAGTTGTACATCTTGTTAGATTACACAAACTAGGAAAATATCAATTTACAGCACTAAAATGTTTTCGTAGTAAAGTGACTGATTCCGAAAACATAACTAGCTTATTACACAGTGCAGTGCTTGGAAATGAAGATCTTTCTCTTCTAAGTTCAAACTTTCCTCGTTTGTGCAATCTAACAAGATGTACAACTTGGTAGATTCGTTTCATTTCTAAAGTAGCTTACTTAGAAAACAAATATCTTCATTGCCGAACACTGTACTGTGTGAAATAAGCTAGTTCTGTTTTCAGAATGAGTTGCTTTCCTACAAAGATGGTTGAGTGAAGCAAGATAAAACTTACCTGGTTTGTGTAGTCTAAAAACATGTATAACTTCGTAGATTCATGTCATTTCTAACGAACTTTGCTTACAAAACAATGATCTTCATTGCCAAACACTGTAACGTAAGAAATAAGCTAGTTCTGTTCTCGGAATGAGATGCTTTCCTACGAAGACAGTTGAGTGCAGCAAGTTGACACTTGACTGGTTTGTGTAATCTAACAAGATATACAACTTTGTAGATTCCTTTCATTTCTAAAGTTGTTTGCTTAGAAAACAAAGATCTTCATTGCCAATTACTGTACTGAGTGAAATAAGCTAGTTCAGTTCTTGGAATGAGTTGCTTTACTACGTAGACCTTTGAGCGCATCAAGTTGATACTTTCCTGGTTTGTGTTATCTAACAAGATGTACAACTTAGTAGATTTCTTTCATTTTCTACGCAAACTACTTTAGAAATGAAACGAATCTACTAAGTTGTACACCTTGTTAGATTATACAAACCAGGTAAGTTTTAACTTGCTTCACTCAACCGTCTTTGTAGGAAAACAACTCATTGCGAGAACATGACTAGCTTATTTCACACAGTACAGTGTTTGGAAATGAAGATGTTTGTTTTCTAAACAAACTACTTTAGAAATGAAACGAATCTACAAAGTTGTACATCTTGTTAGATTACAAGAACCAGGAAAGCTTCAACTTCCTGCACTCAACCGTCTTTGTTAAAATGAAACTCATTCCAAGAACAGAACTAGCTTGTTTCACACAGTACAGTGTTGGGCAATGAAGATCTTTGTTTTCTAAGGAAACTACTTTAGAAATGAAACGAATCTACTAAGTTGTACATCTTGTTAGATTACACAAACCAGGAAAGTTTGAAGTTGCTGCACTCAACCGTTTTCATCGTAAAGCTACTGATTCGGAGAACAGATCTAGCTTATTTCACAAAGTACAGTCTTTGGATATGAAGATCTTTGTTTTCAAACAAAGTACATTAGAAATGAAACAAATCTACTAAGTTGTGCATCTTGCGAGATTATACAGTCCAGGAAAGTTTGATCCTAAGGCACTCAACCATCTTTGTAGGGAAGCAACTCATTCCGAGAACAGAACTAGCTTATTTCACACAGTACAGTGTTTGGCAATGAAGATCTTTGTTTTCTAAGCAAACTACTTTAGAAATGAAACGAATCTACTGAGCTGTACATCTTGTTAGATTACAGAAACAAGGAAAGTTTGAACTTGCTGCACTCAACCGTCTTCATACGAAAGTAACACATTCCCAGAACAGAAGTAGGTATTTCACACAGTTCAGTGTTTGACAATGAAGATCTTTGTTTTCTAAGCAAACTGCTTTAGAAATGAAACGAATCTTCTATGTTGTACATCTTGTGAGATTACACGAACCAGGAAAGTTTGAACTTTCTGCACTAAACAGTCTTCATAGGAAAGCAACTCATTCTGAGAACAAAACTACCTTATTTTATACAGTACTGTGTTGGGCAATGAAGATCTTTGTATTCTAAGCAAACTAATTTTGAAATGAAACGAAACTACAAAGTTGTATATCTTGTTAGATTACACAAACCAGGAAAGTATCGACTTGCAGCCCTGAACCATCTTCGTAGTACAGGAACTCATTCCGAGAAGAGAACTAGCTTATTTAACACAATACGGTGTTCAGCAATGCAGATCTTTGTTTTCTAAGCAAACTGCTTTAGAAATGAAACGAAACTACTAAGTTGTACATCTTGTTAGATTGCACGAACCAGGAAAGTGTCAACTTGCTGCAGTCAACCGTCTTCGTAGTAAAGCAACTCATTCCGAGAACAGAACTAGCTTATTTAACACAGTACAGTGTTTGGCAATGAAGATGCTTCTTTTCTAAGCAAACTACTTTAGAAATGAAATGAATCTACTAAGTAAGTTGTACATCTTGTTAGATTATACAAACCAGGTAAGTTTTCACTTGCTTCACTCAACCGTCTTCATAGGAAAGCAACTCATTCCGAGAACAGAACTAGGTATTTCACACAGGGCAGTGTTAGGCAATGAAGATCTTTGTTTTCTAAGCAAACTATTTCAGAAATGAAACGGATCTACTAAATTATACATCTTGTCAGATTACACAAACCGGGAAAGTTTGAACTTGCTGCACTGAAAAGTCTTCGTAGGAAAGCAACACATTCTGAGAACAGAACCTGCTTCTTTCACACAGTTCAGTGTTCGACAATGAATATCTTTGTTTTGTAAGCAAACTGATTTAGAAATGAAATGAAACTACTAAGTTGTACATCTTGTTAGATTACACAAACCAGGTATGTTTTAACATGCCTCACTCAACCATCTTCGTAGGAAAGCAACTCATTCCAAGAGCAGAACTAGCTTATTTCACAGAGTACAGTGTTCGGCAATGAAGATCTTTGTTTTCTAAGCAAACTACTTCAGAAATGAAACGAATATACTAAGTTGTACATCTTTTTAGATTACAGAAACAAGGAAAGTTTGAACTTGCTGCACTCAACCGCCTTCATAGGAAAGCAACTCATTCCGAGAACAGAACTAGGTATTTCACACACTACAGTGTTTGGCAATGAAGATCTTTGTTTTCTAAGCAAACTATTTCAGAAATGAAACGAATCTACTAAATTATACATCTTGTCAGATTACACAAACCTGGAAAGTTTGAACTTGCTGCACTGAACAGTCTTCATAGGAAAGCAACTGATTCCGAGAACAGAACTGGCTTCTTTCACACAGTTCAGTGTTCGACAATGAAGATCTTTGTTTTGTAAGCAAATTGCTTTAGAAATGAAATGAAACTACTAAGTTGTACATCTTGTTAGATTACAAAAACCAGGTATGTTTGAACATGCCTCACTCATCTGTCTTCGTAGGAAGGCAACTCATTCCGATTACAAAATTAACTTATTTCACACAGCACAGTGTTCGGCAATGAAGATGTTTGTTTTCTAAGCAAACTACTTTAGATTATTTATTTATTGTTAGATTACAAGAACCAGGAAAGCTTCAACTTGCTGCACTCAACCGTCTTCGTTAAAATGAAACTCATTCCAAGAACAGAACTAGCTTGTTTTACACAGTACAGTGTTGGGCAATGAAATCTTTGTTTTCTAAGCAAACTACTATACAAATGAAACGAATCTACTAAGTTGTATATATTGTTAGATTACACAAACCAGGAAAGATTCAACTTGCTGAACTCAACCGTCTTCATAGTAAAGCAACTCATTCCGAGAACAGAACTAGCTTATTTCACACACTACAGTGTTGGGCAATGAAGATCTTTGTTTTCTAAGCAAACTACTTTAGAAATGAAATGAATCTACTAAGCTGTACATCTTGTTAGATTACACAAACCAGGAAAGATTCAACTTGCTGAACTCAATCATGTTCGTAAGAAAGCAACTATTTCTGAGAACAGTACTAGCTTATTTCACACAGTACAGTGTTGGTCAATGAAGATCTTTGTTTTCTAAGCAAACTGCTTTAGAAATGAAATGAAACTACTAAGTTGTACGTCTTGTTAGATTACAGAAACCAGGAAAGTATCAAATTCCTGCACTCAACCGTCTTCGTAGTAAAGCATCTCATTCCGAGAAAGAACTAGCTTATTTAACACAGTACAGTGATCGGCAATGAAGATCTTTGTTTTCTAACCAAACTACTTTAGAAATGAAACGAATCTACTAAGTTGTACATCTTGTTAGTTTATACAAACCAGGTAAGTTTTAACTTGCTTCACTCAACCATCTTCTTAGGAAAGCAACTCATTCTGCGAACAGACCTGGCTTATTTCACACAGTACAGTGTTCGCCAATGAAGATCTTTGTTTTCTAAGCAAACTACTTTAGAAATGAAACTAATCTATTAAGTTGTACATCTTGTTAGATTATACAAACCAGGAAAGTATGAACTTGTTTCACGCAAACATTTTCGTAGTAAAGCTACTGATTCCGAGAACAAATCTAGCTATTTCACACAGTACAGTGTTTGGAAATGAAGATCTTTGTTTTCTAAGCAAAGTACATTAGAAATGAAACGAATCTACTAAGTTGTACATCTTCTTAGATTACACAAACCAGGAAAGTATCACCTTGTGGCACTCAACCGTCTTCGTAGTAAAGGAACTCATTCCGAGAACAGAATTAACTTATTTAACATAGTACAGTGTTCAACAATGAAGATCTTTGTTTTGTAAGCAAACTGCTTTAGAAATGAAATGAAACTACTAATTGTACATCTTGTTAGATTACACAAACCAGGAAAGTGTCAACTTGCTGCACTCAACCATCTTCGTAGTAAAGCATCTCATTCCGAGAACAGAAGTAGCTTATTTAACACAGTACAGTGTTCAGGAATGATGATGTTTGTTTTCCAAGGAAACTACTTTAGAAATGAAATGAAACGACTAAGTTGTACATGTTGTTAGATTATACAAACCAGGTAAGTTTTAACTTGCTGCACTCAACCGTCTTCGTAGGAAAGCAACTCATTCCGAGATCAGAACTAGGTATTTCACACAATACAGTGTTCGGCAATGAAGATCTTTGTTTTCTAAGCAAACTATTTCAGAAATGAAACTAATCTACTAAATTATACATCTTGTCAGATTACACAAACCTGGAAAGTTTGAACTTGCTGCACTGAACTGTCTTCGTTGGAAAGCAACTCATTCTGAGAACAGAACTAGCTTATTTCACACAGTATAGTGTTTGGAAATGAAGATCTTTGTTTTTAAGGAAACTACTTTAGAAATGAAACGAATCTACTAACTTGTATTCATAGATTACATAAACCAGGAAAGTTTGAACTTGCTGCACTCAACTGTCTTCGTAGTAAAGCTACTGATTCCGAGAACAGTTCTAGCTTATTTCACACAGTACAGTGTGTGGATATGAAGATCTTTGTTTTCTAAACAAAGTACGTTAGAAATGAAATGAATCTACTAAGTTGTGCATCTTGCAAGATTACACAGTCCAAGAAAGTTTGAGCCTAAGTCACTCAACTGTCTTCGTAGGAAAGCAACTTATTCTGAGAACAGAACATCCTTATTTCACACACTTCAGTGTTCGACAATGAAGATATTTGTATTCTAAGCAAACTGCTTTAGAAATGAAATGAAACTACTAAGTTATACATCTTGTTAGATTACACAAACCAGGTATGTTTTAAAATGCTTCACTCAACCGTCTTCGTAGGAAAACAACTCATTCCAAGTACAGAACTAGCTGATTTAACAGTACAGTGTTCTGCAATGAAGATGTTTGTTTTCTAAGTAAACTACTTTAGAAATGAAATGACTCTACAAAGTTGTACATCTTGTTAAATTACACAAACCAGGAAAGATTCTACTTGCTGAACTCAACCGTCTTCGTAGTAAAGCAACTCATTCAGAGAACAGATCTAGCTTATTTCACACAGTACAGTGTTCGTTAATGAAGATGTTTGTTTTCTAAGCAAACTACTTTAGAAATGAAACGAATCTACTAAGTTGTACATCTTTTTAGATTTATGAACCAGGAAAGTTTGAACTTTCTGCACTCAACCGTCTTTGTAAGAAAGCAACTAATTCCGAGAACAGAACTAGCTTATTTTACGCAGTACAGTGTTGGCCAATGAAGATCCTTGTTTTCTAAGGAAACTACTTTAGAACTGAACTAAGTTGTATATCTTTTTACATTACACAAACCAGGTAAGTTTTAACATGCTTCATTCAACCGTCTTCATAGGAAAGCAACTCATTACGAGAACAGAACTATTTTATTTCACACAGTACAGTGTTAGGCAATGAAGATCTTGCTTTTCTAAGCAAACTACTTTAGAAATGAAACGAATCTACTAAGTTGTACATCTTGTTAGATTACACAAACCAGGAAAGATTCAACATGCTGAACTCAACCATTGTCGTAGTAAAGTAACTAATTCCGAGAACATAACTACCTAATTTCACACAGTACAGTGTTTGCCAATGAAGATCTTTGTTTTCTAAGCAAACTGATTTAGAAATGAAACGAAACTACAAAGTTGTATATCTTGTTAGATTACACAAACCTGGAAAGTATCAACTTGCTTCACTCAACCGTCTTCGTGGTAAAGGAACTCATTCCGAGAACAGAACTAGCTTACTTAACACAGTACAGTGTTCATCAATGAAGATGTTTGTTTTCTAAGCAAACTGCTATAGAAATGCAATGAAACTACTAAGTTGTACATCTTGTTAGATTACACAAACCAGGTAAGTTTTAACATGCTTCATTCACTCAACCGTCTTCGTAGGAAAGCAACTCATTCCGAGAACAGAAGTGGCACATTTCACACAGTACACTGTTCGGCAATGGAGATCTTTGTTTTCTAAGCAATCAGCTTTAGAAATGAAACGAAACTACTAAGTTGCATATCTTGTTAGATTACACAAACCATTAAAGTGTCAACTTGCTGCACTCAACCATCTTCATAGTAAAACAACTCATTCCGAGAACAGAACTACCTTATTTAACACAGTACAGTGTTTGGCAATGAAGATGCTTCTTTTCTAAGCAAACTACTTTAGAAATGAAAGGAATCTACCAAGTTGTACATCTTGTTAGATTACACGAACCAGGAAAGTGTCAACTTGCTGCACTCAACCGTCTTCGTAGGAAAGCAACTCATTCCGAGAAGAGATCTAGCTTATATCACAAAGTACAGTGATCGGCAATGAAGATCTTTCTTTTCTAAGCAATGTACGTTAGAAATGAAATGAATCTACTAAGTTGAATATCCTGTTCGATTACACAAACCAGGAAAGTATTACCTTGCTGCACTCAAACGTCTTCGTAGTAAAGCTACTGATTCCAAGAACAGATCTAGCTTATTTCACACATTTCAGTGATTGGCAATGAAGATCTGTGTTTTGTAAGCAAAATACCTTAGAAATGAAATGAAACTACAAAGTTGTATATCTTGTTATATTACACAAACCAGGAAAGTGTCAACTTGCTGCACTCAACCGTCTTCGTAGGAAAGCAAGTAATTCTGAGAACAGAACTAGCATATTTCACATAGTACAGTGTTGGGCAATGAAGATCTTTGTTTCCTAAGGAAACTACTTTAGAAATGAAACGAAACTACTAAGTTGCTCATCTCCTTAGATTATACAACCAGGAAAGTATGAACTTGCTGCACTCGAACATCTTCGTAGTAAAGCTACTGATTCCGAGAACAGATCTAGCTTATTTCACACAGTACAGTGATCGGCAATGAAGATCTTTGTTTTCTAAGCAAAGTACGTTAGAAATGAAATGGGTCTACTAAGTTGTACATCTTGTTAGAGTACAGAAACCAACAAAGTATTAACTTGCTGCAATCAAAGGTTTTCTTAGTAAAGCAACTCATTCCAAGAATATAACTAGCATATTTCACACAGTACAGTGTTCGGCAATGAAGATTTTTGTTTTCTAAGAAAACTACTTTAGAAATGAAAAGAATCTACTAAGTTGTACATCGCGTTACATTACACGAACCAGGAAAGTTTGAACTTGCTGCACTCAACCGTCTTCATAAGAAAGCAACTAATTCCGAGAACAGAACTAGCTTATTGCACACAGTACAGTGTTGGGCAATGAAGATCTTTGTTTTCTAAGGAAACTACTCTAGAAATGAAACGAATCTACTAAGTTGTACATCTTGTAAGATTACACAAACCCGGAAAGTATCAACTTGTTGCACTCAAACGTCTTTGTAGTAAAGGAACTCATTCCGAGAACAGAACTAGCTCATTTAACACAGTACAGTGTTTCGCAATGAAGATCTTTGTTTTCTAAGCAAACTGCTTTAGAAATGAAACGAATCTACTAAGTTGTACATCTTGGTAGAATACACAAACCAGGAAAGATTCAACTTGCTGCACTCAACCGTCTTCGTAGTAAAGCAACTCATTCCGAGAACAGAACTAGCTTATTTTACACAGTACAGTGTTGGGAAATGAAGATGTTTGTTTTCTCAGCAAACTACTTTAGAAATGAAACGAATCTGCTAAGTTGTACATCATGTTAGATTACACGAATCAGGAACGTTTGAACTTGCTGCACTCAACCATCTTCGTAAGGAAGCAACTAATTCCGAGAACAGAAGTAGCTTATTTCACACAGTACATTGTTGGGCATTGAAGATCTTTTTTTTCTAAGGAAACTACTTTAGAAATGAAACGAATCTACTAAGTTGTACATCTTGTAAGAATACACGAAGAAGGAAAGATTGAACTTGCTGCAGTCAACCATCTTCTTAGTAAAGCAACTCATTCCGAGAACAGAACTAGCTTATTTCACGGAGTATAGTGTTCGGCAATGAAGATCTTTGTTTTGTAAGCAAACTATTTTAGAAATGAAACGAAACTACAAAGTTGTATATCCTGTTAGATTACACAAACCAGGGAAGTATGAACTTGCTGCACTCAAACGTCTTCATAGTAAAGCTGCTGATTCCGCCAACAGATCTAGCTTATTTCACAAAGTACCGTGATCGGCAATGAAGATCTTTGTTTTCTAAGCAACGTACATTAGAAATGAAACGAATCTACTAAGTTGAATATCCTGTTCGATTACAAAAACCAGGAAATTATTACCTTGCTGCACTCAAACGACTTCTTAGTAAAGCTACTGATTCTGAGAACAGATCTAGCTTATTTCACACATTACAGTGATTGGCAATGAAGATGTTTGTTTTGTAAGCAAAATACATTAGAAATGAAATGAAACTACAAAGTTGTATATCTTGTTGTATTACACAAACCAGGAAAGTGTCAACTTGCTGCACTCAACCGTATTTGTAGGAAAGCAATAATTCCGAGAACACAACTAGCATATTTCACATAGTACAGTGTTGGGCAATGAAGATCTTTGTTTTCTAAGGAAACTACTTTAGAAATGAAATGAAACTACTAAGTTGTACATCTCCTTAGACTATACAAACCAGGTAAGTATGAACTTGCTGCACTCGAACGTCTTCGTAGTAAAGCTACTGATTCGAGAACAGATCAAGCTTATTACACACAGTACAGTGATCGGCAATGAACATCTTTGTTTTCTAAGCAAAGTACGTTAGAAATGAAATAAATCTACTAAGTTGTACATCTTGTTAGAGTACAGAAACCAACAAAGTAATAACTTGCTGCAATCAAAGGTTTTCCTAGTAAAGCAACTCATTCCGAGAATATAACTAGCTTATTTCACACAGTACAGTGTTCAGCAATGAAGATTTTTGTTTTCTAAGAAAACTACTTTAGAAATGAAAAGAATCTACTAAGTTGTACATCGCGTTACATTACACGAACCAGGAAAGTTTGAACTTGCTGCACTCAACCGTCTTCATAAGAAAGCAACTAATTCCAAGAACAGAACTAGCTTATTGCACACAGTACAGTATTGGGCAATGAAGATCTTTGTTTTCTAAGGAAACTACTCTAGAAATGAATCGAATCTACTAGGTTGTACATCTTTTAAGATTACACAAACCCAGAAAGTATCAACTTGTTGCACTCAAACGTCTTCGTAGTAAAGGAACTCATTCCGAGAACAGAACTAGCTCATTTAACACAGTACAGTGTTTCGCAATGAAGATCTTTGATTTCTAAGCAAACTGCTTTACAAATGCAACGAAACTACTAAGTTGTACATCTTTTTAGATTTCACAGACCAGGTAAGTTTTAACATGCTTCACTCAAACGTCTTCGTAGGATAGCAACTCATTCCAAGAATAGAACTAGCTTCTTTCAGACAGTACAGAGTTCGGCAATGAAGATCTTTGTTTTTTAAGCAAACTACTTTAGAAATGAAACGGATCTACTAAGTTGTACATCTTCTTAGATTACAGAAACCAGGAAAGATTCAACTTGCTGAACTCAACCGTCTTCGTAGTAAAGCATTTCATTCCGAGAACAGAACTAGCTTATTTCACACAGTACAGTGTTCGGCAGTGAAGATGTTTGTTTTCTAAGGAAACTACTTTAGAAATGAAACGAATCTACTAAGTTGTACATCTTGTTAGATTACACGAACCAGGAAAGTTTGAACTTGCTGCACTCAACCGTCTTCGTAAGAAAGCAACTAATTCCGAGAACAGAACTAGCTTATATCACACAGTACAGTGTTGGCCAATGATGCTCTTTCTTTTCTAAGGAAACTACTTTAGAAATGAAACGAATCTACTAAGTTGTACATCTTGTTAGATTACACGAGCCAGGAAAGTTTTAACTTGCTTCACTCAACCGTCTTTGTCGGAAAGCATCTCATTCCGAGAACAGAACTAGCTTATTTCACATAGTACAGTGTTCGGCAATGAAGATATTTGCTTTCTAAGCAAACTACTTTAGAAAGGAAACGAGACTACTAAGTTGTACATCTTGTTAGATTACACAAACCAGGAAAGTATGAACTTGCTGCGCTCAAACGTCTTCGTAGTAAAGCTACTGATTCCGAGGACAGATCTAGGTTCTGTCACACAGTACAGTGATCGGCAATGAAGATCCTTGTTTTCTAAACAAAGTACTTTAGAAATGAAATGAATCTACTAAGTTGTACATCTTCTTAGACTACACAAACCAGGAAAGTATTAACTTCCTGCACTCAAATGTTTTCCTAGTAAAGAAAGTCATTCTGAGAACATAACTAGCTTATTTCACACAGTGCAGTGTTCGGCAATGAAGACCTTTTTTTGTAAGGAAACTACTTTAGTAATGAAACGAATCTACTAAGTTATACACCTTGTTCGATTACACGAACCAGGAAGGTTTGAACTTGCTGCACTCAACTGTCTTCGTAAGAAAGCAACTAATTCTGAGAACAAAACTAGCATATTTCACATAGTACACTGTTGGGCAATGAAGATCTTTGTTTTCTAAAGAAACTGCCTTAGAAATGAAACGAAACTACTAACTTGTACATCTTGTTAGATTACACAAACCAGGAAAGTATGAACTAACTGCACTCAAATGTTTTCGTAGTAAAGTAACTCATTCGGAGAACATAACAAACTTATTTCACACAGTACAGTGTTCGGCAATGAAGATCTTTGTTATCTAAGCAAACTACTTTCGAAATGAAATGAAACTACACAGTTGTATATCTTGTTAGATTACACAAACCAGGAAAGTATCAACTTGCGGCACTCAACCGTCTTCGTAGTAAAGGAACTCATTCCCAGAACAGAACTAGCTTATTTAACACAGTACAGTGTTCAGCAATGAAGATCTTTGTTTTCTAAGTAAACTGCTTTAGAAATGAAACGAAACTACTAAGTTGTACATCTTGTTAGATTACAAAAACCAGAAAAGTGTCAACTTGCTGCACTCAACCATCTTCATAGTAAAGCAACTCATTTCGAGAACAGAACTAGCTTATTTAGCACAGTACAGGGTTCGGCAATGAAGATGTTTGTTTTCTAAGCAAACTACTTTAGAAATGAAACGAATCTACTAAGATGTACATCTTCTTAGATTATATAAACCAGGTAAATTTTCACTTGCTTCACTCAACCGTCTTCGTAGGAAAGCAACTCATTAAGAGAACAGACCTAGCTTATTTCACATAGTACAGTGTTCTTCAATGAAGATCTTTGTTTTCTAAGCAAACTACTTTAGAAATGAATTGAATCTACTAAGTTGTACATCTTGTTAGATAACACAAACCAGGAAAGATTCTACTTGCTGAACTCAACCATCTTCATAGTAAAGCAACTCATTCCGAGAACAGAACTTGCTTATTTCACACAGTACAGTGTTTGGCAATGAAGATGTTTGTTTTCTAAGCAAACTACTTTAGAAATGAAACGAACCTACTAAGTTGTACATCTTGTTAGATTATACAAACCAGGTAAGTTTTAACTTGCTTCACTCAACCGTCTTCATAGGAAAGCAACTCATTCCGATTACAAAACTAGCTTATTTCACACAGTACAGTGTTTGGCAATGAAGATCTTTGTTTTCTAAGCAAACTGCTTTAGAAATGAAACGAAACTACTAATTGTACATCTTGTTAGATTACACAAACCAGGAAAGTGTCAACTGGCTGCACTCAACCATCTTCATAGTAAAACAACTCATTCTGAGAACAGAACGAGCTTATTTAACACAGTACAGGGTTTGGCAATGAAGATGTTTGTTTTCTAAGCAAACTACTTTAGAAATGAAATGAACTGACTAAGTTGTACATCTTGTTAGATTATACAAACCAGGTAAGTTTTAACTTGCTGCACTCAACTATCTTCGTAGGAAAGCAACTCATTCCAAGAACAGAACTAAGTATTTCACACAATACAGTGTTCGGCAATGAAGATCTTTGTTTTCTAGGCAAACTATTTCAGAAATGAAAAGAATCTACTAAATTATACATCTTGTCAGATTACACAAACCTGGAAAGTTTGAACTTGCTGCACTGAAATGTCTTTGTTGGAAAGCAACTCATTCTGAGAACAGAACTACCTTATTTCACACAGTATAGTTTTTGGAAAATGAAGATCTTTGTTTTCTAAGGAAACTACTTTAGAAATGAAACAAATCTCATAAGTTGTACATCTTGTTAGATTACACAAACCAGGAAAGTTTGAACTTGCTTCAATCAACCGTCTTCATAGTGAAGCTAATGATTCTGAGAACAGTTCTAGCTTATTTCACACAGTAAAGTGTTCGGATATGAAGATCTTTGTTTTCTAAGCAAAGTACGTTAGAAATGAAATGGATCTACTATGTTGTGCATCTTGCGAGATTACACAGTCCAAGAAAGTTTAATCATAATGCACTCAACCGTCTTCGTAGGAAAAAAAGTCATTCCGAGAACAGAACCTGCTTATTTCACACAGTTCAGTGTACAACAATGAAGATGTTTGTTTTCTAAGCAAAGTGCTTTAGAAATGAAATGAAACTACTAAGTTGTACATCTTGTTAAATCACAGAAACTAGGTATGTTTTAACATGCTTCACTCAACCGTCTTCGTAGGAAAGCAACACATTCCGAGAACAGAACTAGCTCATTTAACAGTACAGTGTTCGGCAATGAAGATGTTTGTCTTCTAAGCAAACTACTTTAGAAATGAAATGAATCTACAAAGTTGTACATTTGTTAAATTACACAAACCAGGAAAGATTCTCCTTGCTGAACCCAACCATCTTCGTAGTAAAGCAACTCATTCAGAGAACAGATCTAGCTTATTTCACACAGTACACTGTTTGGCAATGAAGATGTTTGTTTTCTAAGCAAACTACTCTAGAAATGAAACGAATCTACTATGTTATACATATTTTTAGGTTTATGAACCAGGAAAGTTTGAACTTTCTGCACTCAACAGTCTTCGTAAGAAAGCAACTGATTCCGAGAACCTAACTAGCTTATTTCATACAGTACAGTGTTCAGCAATGAAGATGTTTGTTTTCTAATCAAACTACTTTAGAAATGAAACGAATCTACTATGTTATACATGTTTTTAGATTTACGAAGCAGGAAAGTTTGAACTTCCTGCACTCAACAGTCTTCGTAGGAAAGCAACTGATTCCGAGAACCTATCTAGCTTATTTCACACAGTACAGTGTTTGGCAATGAAGATATTTGTTTTCTAAGCAAACTACTTTAGAAATGAAATGAATCTACTAAGATGTACAACTTAGTAGATTCGCCTGATTTCTAAAGTAGTTTGCTTAGAAAACAAACATCTTCAATACCGAACACAGTACTGTGTGATATAAGCTAGTTCTGTTCTCGGAATCAGTTGCTTTCCTACGAAGAAGGTTGAGTGCAGGAAGTTCAAACATTCCTAGTTAGTGTAATCTAAGAAGATGTACAATTTAGTAGATTCACCTTATTTCTAAAGTAGTTTGTTTAGAAAACAAACATCTTCATTTCAAAATACTATACTGTGTGAACTAAGCTAGTTCTGTTTTCGGAATGAGTTGCTTACCTACGAAGACGGTTGAGTGCAGCAAGTTCAAACGTTCCTTGTTTGTGTAATCTAACAAGATGTACAACTTAGTAGATTCGCCTCATTTCTAAAGTAGCTTGTTTAGAAAACAATCATCTTCATTTCTGAAAACTGTACTGTGTAAAATGAGCTAGTTCTTTTCTCAGAATCAGTTGCTTTCTTACGAAGAAGGTTGAGTGCAGCAAGTTCAAATTTTCCTTGTTTGTGTAATCTCACAAGATGTACAACTTAGTAGAATCATCTCATTTCTAACGTAGTTTGTTTAGAAAACAAACATCTTCATTGCCGAACACTGTACTGAGTGATATAAGCTAGTTCTGTTCTCAGAATCAGTTGCTTTCCTACGAAGAAGGGTTAGTGAAGCAAGTTCCATCATTCCTAGTTAGTGTAATCTAAGAAGATGTACAATTTAGTAGATTCGCCTTATTTCTAAAGTAGTTTGTTTAGAAAACAAACATCTTCATTTCAAAACACTGTACTGTGTGATATAAACACTGTACTGTGTGATATAAGCTAGTTCTGTTCTCGGAATCAGTTGCTTTCCTACGAAGAAGGTTGAGTGTAGCAAGTTCAAACATTCCAAGTTAGTGTAATCTAAGAAGATATACAATTTAGTACATTCACGTTATTTCCAAAGTAGTTTGTTTAGAAAACAAACATCTTCATTTCAAAACACTCTACTGTGTGAACTAAGCAAGTTCTGTTCTCGGAATGAGTTGCTTTCTTACGAAGACGGTTGAGTGCAGCAAGTTCAAACTTTCCTTGCTTGTGTAATCTAACAAGATGTACAACTTAGTAGATTCGCCTCATTACTAAAGTAGTTTGTTTACAAAACAATCATCTTCTTTTCTGAAAACTGTTCAGTGTGAAATGAGCTACTTCTCTTCTCGGAATCAGTTGCTTTCTTACGAAGAGGGTTGAGTGCAGCAAGTTCAAACATTCCTGGTTTGTGTAATCAAACAAGATGTACAACTTAGACCACCTTCATGATGGCGTCAACCTAACCTCACCTCACCTTACAGGGAAGTAAAACCAAGTCATTTATACTTTTAAAAATTTCTTATAGGGTTTCTGGCCCCTGCATCCAGTCAGAGGGAGGGGGTGGATGAAAAAATAGGGAATCCACTGATTCCCATGCTCTAGGATAGGGACCACCTGACGCCGCGGACCCTGCTGGTCCAAATGACTGGAGGAAGTCTGCCATTAGATGCTAGCACCCGGTGCGACTTGACACGGGACTGCTGCAGACCCTGCTGCTGGTCCAAGTGACCAGCAAAAGTCCGCATTAGCTGCTAGAGCCTGGCGCAGCCTGATCTGGGGCCATTAGCTGCTACTGCCGGGCACGACCTGAACCAGGTCTGCTGCGGACCCTGCTGCTGGTCCAAGTGACCAGCGGAAGTCCGCATTAGCTGCTAGTGCCCAGTGCGGCCCAATCTGGGGCCATTAGCTGCTAGTGCCTGGCCCAACCTGACCCGGGACTGCTGCAGACGCTGCTGCTGGTCCAAGTGACCGGCAGAAGTCCGCATTAACAGCTAGTGCCTGGCGCGGCCCAATCCGGAGCCATTAGTTGCTAGCGCCTGGCACGACCTGTCCTGGGACTGCTGCGGGGGCTGCTGCTGGTCCGAGGGACCGGCAGAAGTTCACAATAGCTGCTAGCGCCTGGCACCACCTGACCAGGGACCAACGAGGACACTGCTGGTCCAAGTGACTGGCAGAAGTCCACCATTAGCTGCTAGCACCTGGCGCAGCCTGATCTGGGACTTCGGGGTGCCCTGCCAGTCCCCTTGACCGTTGGAAGCCGCCATTAGCCGCTCAGACCCCTCCCTCACTGGCCACATCCCCATCACTGGCCAGGTGCCCCCCTAGTCTTCCCGAGCCATATAAGCAGTCACGTACCATCACTCCTCCAACCAGGGCAGAGCAGGGACCCAGGGAGGTAGGCCAGTACTCCTGCCCTACCCTGCCTCAGCCTAACTAGGGTGATTGTGGTCCCCCATCCCTCCCACCTACATAAAAAACACAGGCCAGCAGGCCAGTATCCCCGACCCCAGCCTACCAGAACTCCAGGGACCACTGACCTGACAAATACACTGCACCCCACCCCACCCCAGGACAGCAGGCTAACATTCCATACACAAGGTACCTGAATCATTGTGATGGGCAAATTACAGCAAAAAAGGAATAGCATGAAAAACTAGACACAAGTAAATCCACCTAGACTATCCAGTCCTATAATGGATGTTTCAAATCAAAGCATAGAAGAGACAATAGATTGAGAACCCCAAAATGAAGTGACTAGCTATGCAACCCAGGCCAAGCAAATAGCACAACTCACAGAAACTCAGCAAAGAGCCAACAATTGTATGAATGTTATCCTTGCTAGATTGGACCTAGTAGAAAAGAACCAGGAGGGGCTCCAAAGACAGTTAAATGGACTGAAGGAGAATGAAAAAAGAGAGTTCCTCAATTACCAGCTGGCTAGGTTCAATGAAGACATAAAGAAATGCAGGGATGAACTCCAAAAAGCATTAAGAAAATCAGAAAATGACACACAAAGGGAAATAGACAGAGGGATGGAAACTATACATAAAAAAAAACCATAGAAAATATGAACCAAATTGAACAGGCCCAAATCTCTATAGAGGCCCTTAAGAACAAAGTAAGTCAGGTGGAAGATAGAAACTCAGAACTGGAAGACAGAACAGAAGAATCAGTCTGTGAGTCCAAAAATTTCAACAAGTTCAAAACTTCTGTGAACAGAACATGAGGGAAATGTGGGATACCCTTAAGCGCCCAAACATCAGGATCATGAGTATACCAGAGGGGGAGGAAACACAGACCAAAGGAATGGAAAGCCTATTCAACAAAATTATTGAAGAAAAAACTTTCCTGCTCTCTCAAAAGAAAACTCCATCCAATTACAAGAAGCTAGTAATTACAATCCAATTACAAGAAGCTAGACTGGACCAAAGAAGAAATTCTCCAAGACACATTATCTTTAAGACTCTAAATATTAAACACAAAGAGAAAATCCTAAAAGCAGCCAGGGAAAAACAACACATAACATATAAAGGGAACCCCATCAGAATTACCCCAGACTTCTCAATGGAAACACTAAAAGCCAGAAGAACCTGGAATTCAACACTGCAAACTCTAAGAACCCATGGTTTCCAGCCCCAACTACTCTACCCAGCAAAAGTATCTCTCATAATAGATGGTGAAAGAAAAACCTTCCATGATAAAACTCATCTTTACAAGTATATGAACACAAAGCCAAACCTACAGAAAGTACTTCAGGGAATTCTCCACACAGAAGAAACAAATAACCAACTTCAAGAGCCCTCAAGAAATAGTCCACATTAACCAAACAAACAAACAAACAAAAAAATCACAAAGACCACAACCCACCACAATATGGCAGGTATTAAATCAAACCTCAAAATTACATTTCTGAATATTAATGGCCTTAATTCACCCATCAAAGACATAAGCTAACAGGGTGGATCAGAAAAATGGACCCCTCAATCTGCTGTTTTCAAGAAACCCACCTCACCACTAAAGACAGACACCTCCTCAGGGTGAAAGGGTGGAAAATGATTTTCCAAGCAAACACAAACAACAAAAAAGCAGGTGTAGCTATACTTATATCTGATAAAATAGACTTCAAACAAAAGGTAACTAAAAAAGACAAAGAAGGCCACTTCTTACTTATCAAGGGAAGAATACAACAAGAGGATATCACAGTCATCAATATTTATGCACCAAACACAGGTGCACCACAATTCATAAAGCAAAATCTACTTGGCAACAAAACAGAAATAAACACCAATACCATCATAGTCAGGGACTTTAATACTCCATTATCAACAATGGATAAGTCATCAAAACAGAAAATTAATAGGGAAGTAAGAGAGCTCAATGACACCATAGAACAACTAGACCTAACAGACATATACAGAACATTCCACCCAAAATCTACAGACTACACATTCTTCTCAGCAGCCCATGAAACCTTCTCTAAAACAGATCATGTACTGGGCCATAAAGCCTGCCTCCATATTTTCAAGAAAATTGATGTAATCTCCTGTACGATATCATACCACAATGCGGTAATGCTAGAAATCAACAACAAAAAGTACACCAGGAATTCCTCTTCCTCCTGGAAATTGAACAACACACTTTTAAACAATAAATGGGTTGTGGATGAAATAAAGAATGAAATTGCACAATTTCTAGAATTCAATGACAACGAGAACACATCATACCAAAACTTATGGGACACAATGAAGGCAGTCCTTAGGGGAAAAATCATAGCACTAAATTCCTTCATAACAAAAACAGAGAGATCCCAAATCAATAACCTAACCAAACATCTAAAGGCATTGGAAAAGCTAGAAGAAGCCAACCCAAAAAGCTCCAGATGGATAGAAATAATTAAGATCAGAGCAGAAATTAATGAATTGGAAACTAAGAGGACAATTAAGAAAATTGATGAAACAAAGAGCTGGTTCTTTGAAAAAATTAACAAGATTGATACACGCCTGGCCAATTTGATCAAGCGGAAAAAAGAAACACTTCAAATCAACAAAATTAGAAATGAAAAAGGAGATATAACAACAGACATGAGTGAAATAGGAAGAGTCATTAGGACTTACTTCAAAATCCTCTACTCCATAAAAAAGGAGAATATGGAAGAAATGGATGAATTCCTAGACACATATCACCTACCAAACCTGAACCCGGAGCAGATTAATTCCCTAAACAGACCCATCACACCCTTTGAGATTGAAGAGGTGTTGCAGACAGCTTCAGGTTCGCTGAGATGAACTTCCAGAACAGGCACAGTTATGGAGGAAGGGATATTATTTATTGAAGCTTACAGATCCAGGGAAAGTTCCATAAGGGCAGGAGAAGTGCCCTGCTCTTCACAGGGCCAAGCAGAGAGAAAAAAAAAACCAACCAGCCACCACAGAACACAGAGCAAAACTACAGCCAAAAGGTCACACAGCACACTTCAGGAACTCCTGCTAGGCACATTTGCATATCTTTACAATGGAATCTCAAACCATCACCACACCTTAAGACTGGGCCCCCAGTGACCTTGCCTCTAGGAAGGTGATTGCAGATGCAAACTATAAAGTAATAAAACAATGAATATATTGGGGGACATATATTCAAACTACCACATTCCGCCCCTGGCCCCCAATATATTTAGCTCCTGGCCCCCAATAGATTTATAACTATCACACATTGTAAATTGTACTCAGTCCAATTTCAAAGTTTCTTACAGTTTTGACCAACTTAAGATAGTGAGTCCTGTAAAATCAAACAAGTTAAATACTTTCAATATGTAAAGGCACAGAGTAAACATTTTAACTTTATAAGGAATAGCAAGGAGAAACTAGAACAATGCAAACTCAGTCATCATCAGCAGTCATCACCCTTCTGCAGTTCAAGTTCAAAATAACCAGAGACTGACAGTCTCCAGGTTTTCCAAATCCGCCCCTCCAGCTGGGCAGAGTCAGCAGTGAAAACTTTCATCCCATGCCAACACTGCACTCCATGGTAGCCCTTTTGCACAGTCCAGGTATATCCAAAACATCTTCAGGTCTCCATGCAAACCACGGTCCATCTTCCAAAAGGCTCTTCCAGCCTATTCCTGAGGGTCTTCATGCCCTACCTCATGCCACATCTCAGCAGTAGCTCCTGGAACCGTGTGCAACTCATGACCATTCTATGCATTTTTCATATTTCCAAAACTAATACCAGGTGTGCAGGACACAGCCATATTCTTAATCCAGGGACAAAATAAACCATAGCCTTGAAAAGCAGGTTCCTTCTACAGTCAGCTCTCTCCAAGAATTTGCATTTTTAACAGTCTTTCCTCAGGCATCCTCTCCATTGTTTTAATGTAAATCAAGTCAGGCCATCTTCCTTCCACCTTCCTTAAGATTGCTAATGCGTTGACAATAGCAGCTCCAGCAACCCAAAACCAGTCTTATTGCCTCTAATTTTAACTTGCTTGAGATTTTCCAACTTAAAATCTTAAAATCTCAGTCCGATATCTTTAGCCAAGCACATCAGTCCATGACAAATTTAACCTTGATTAAACTTTCTGGGCCTGGATAGCAGAATGTAGCCATCCCTTATGCCAGTAGCCCAGTTCCAACAAAGTCCTCTGCCGTCTTTCCTTCCCCTTAGAAAGCTCATAAGCCAAGCCTCGAAACTTCAATACTGTGTGCAATAGTTAGCATTCTCAAACTCTCATCAGAATAGTCCATCCCAAAAAAGGTTGGAATATTACCACTCCAGAAGGCATCTTCTCCAGGGAAAGTTCCATAAGGGCAGGAGAAGTGCCCTGCTCTTCACAGGGCCAAGCAGAGAGAAAAAAAAAAACCAACCAGCCACCACAGCACACAGAGCAAAACTACAGCCAAAAGGTCACACAGCACACTTCAGGAACTCCTGCTAGGCACATTTGCATATCTTTACAATGGAATCTCAAACCATCACCACACCTTAAGACTGGGCCCCCAGTGACCTTGCCTCTAGGAAGGTGATTGCAGATGCAAACTATAAAGTAATAAAACAATGAATATATTGGGGGACATATATTCAAACTACCACATTCCGCCCCTGGCCCCCAATATATTTAGCTCCTGGCCCCCAATAGATTTATAACTATCACACATTGTAAATTGTACTCAGTCCAATTTCAAAGTTTCTTACAGTTTTGACCAACTTAAGATAGTGAGTCCTGTAAAATCAAACAAGTTAAATACTTTCAATATGTAAAGGCACAGAGTAAACATTTTAACTTTATAAGGAATAGCAAGGAGAAACTAGAACAATGCAAACTCAGTCATCATCAGCAGTCATCACCCTTCTGCAGTTCAAGTTCAAAATAACCAGAGACTGACAGTCTCCAGGTTTTCCAAATCCGCCCCTCCAGCTGGGCAGAGTCAGCAGTGAAAACTTTCATCCCATGCCAACACTGCACTCCATGGTAGCCCTTTGCACAGTCCAGGTATATCCAAAACATCTTCAGGTCTCCATGCAAACCACGGTCCATCTTCCAAAAGGCTCTTCCAGCCTATTCCTGAGGGTCTTCATGCCCTACCTCATGCCACATCTCAGCAGTAGCTCCTGGAACCGTGTGCAACTCATGACCATTCTATGCATTTTTCATATTTCCAAAACTAATACCAGGTGTGCAGGACACAGCCATATTCTTAATCCAGGGACAAAATAAACCATAGCCTTGAAAAGCAGGTTCCTTCTACAGTCAGCTCTCTCCAAGAATTTGCATTTTTAACAGTCTTTCCTCAGGCATCCTCTCCATTGTTTTAATGTAAATCAAGTCAGGCCATCTTCCTTCCACCTTCCTTAAGATTGCTAATGCGTTGACAATAGCAGCTCCAGCAACCCAAAACCAGTCTTATTGCCTCTAATTTTAACTTGCTTGAGATTTTCCAACTTAAAATCTTAAAATCTCAGTCCGATATCTTTAGCCAAGCACATCAGTCCATGACAAATTTAACCTTGATTAAACTTTCTGGGCCTGGATAGCAGAATGTAGCCATCCCTTATGCCAGTAGCCCAGTTCCAACAAAGTCCTCTGCCGTCTTTCCTTCCCCTTAGAAAGCTCATAAGCCAAGCCTCGAACTTCAATACTGTGTGCACTTAGCATTCTCAAACTCTCATCAGAATAGTCCATAAAACTTGGCTTACCACTCCAGAAGGCATCTTCAGTTGCAAGCACCAAGTCCATGCCCATTCCTCCAAAACAAAGGTTCCAAAAGACGAATATCCACACGGTCAGGTTCATCTCACCCCACTCTCGGTACCACTTTACTGTTGCAGACAGCTTCAGGTTCGCTGAGATGAACTTCCAGACCAGGCACAGTTATGGAGGAAGGGATATTATTTATTGAAGCTTACAGATCCAGGGAAAGTTCCATAAGGGCAGGAGAAGTGCCCTGCTCTTCACAGGGCCAAGCAGAGAGAAAAAAAAAAACCAACCAGCCACCACAGCACACAGAGCAAAACTACAGCCAAAAGGTCACACAGCACACTTCAGGAACTCCTGCTAGGCAAATTTGCATATCTTTACAATGGAATCTCAAACCATCACCACACCTTAAGACTGGGCCCCCAGTGACCTTGCCTCTAGGAAGGTGATTGCAGATGCAAACTATAAAGTAATAAAACAATGAATATATTGGGGGACATATATTCAAACTACCACAAGAGGTAATAAAACACCTCCCCAAAAAGAAGAGTCCAGGACCAGATGGTTTCTCAGCGGAATTCTACCAAACCTTCATGGAAGAACTGAAACCAATTCTTCTCAAACTGTGCCACACAATTGGGGAACAGGGAGAGATAACCAACTCCTTTTATGAAGCTAATATCACCTAATTACAAAACCAGGCAGAGATGCAACAAGAAAGGAAAATTATAGGCCCATTTCTCTGATGAACATAGACGCAAAGATCCTGAACAAAATTCTTGCAAACCAAATTCAACTGTACATCAAAAGCATTATCCACCTTGATCAAGTAGGCTTCATCCCTGGAATGCAGGGATGGTTCAACATACGGAAATCTATCAATGTAATACACCACATAAACAAGCTAAAACACAAAAACCACATGATTATTTCAATAGGTGCAGAGAAGGCCTTTGACAAAATACAACATCACTTCATGATCAAAACACTGGAGAGAATAGGCATAGACTGCCCATATCTCAACATAATAAAGGCTACATATAAAGCACCTAAAGCCCAAGTAATTCTAAATGGGGAGAGACTGAAGGAATTCCCATTGAGGTCAGGAACAAGACAGGGGTGTCCACTCTCACCTCTGCTCTTCAACATAGTGCTAGAAGTATTAGCTTAAGCAATAAGACAGGAGAGAGAAATCAAAGGGATACAAATTGGAAAGGAAGAATTAAGTTAGCCCTATTTGCAGATGACATGATTCTATACATAAGTGACCCAAGAACTTCCATCTCAAAACTCTTAAAGGTGATTAGCGCCTTCAGCAAAGTAGCAGGATATAAAATCAATGCACAGAAATCAGTAGCCTTTTGTATGGAAAGGACAAAGAGACAGAAAAATAACTAAGATTGTCCCATTTTAAATTGCCACAAAGAAAATAAAATACCTTGGAATAACATTGACTAAGGAAGTGAAAGATCTATACAATGAAAACATAAAACTCTGAAAAAAGAAATTGAGGAGGCCCTACAAAAATGGAAAGACATCCCATGCTCCTGGATTGGTAGAATTAACATTGTGAAAATGGCAATCTTACCAAAAGCACTCTATAGATTCATTGCAATGCTGATAAAAATCCCCACTTCCTTCTTCAATGAGACAGAAAAAACTATCTCAAAATTTATATGGAAAGGCAGAAGGCCTCAGATATCCAAGCTCATACTAAGCAAAAGAAATACCTTTGGAGGCATCACCATACCTGATCTGAAGCTATACTACAAAGCCATTGTAATAAAAACAACATGGTACTGGCATAAAAACAGGAATATAGACCAATGGAACAGAATTGAAGACCCATATTTTGGGTCAAATAACTACAGCTACTTGATATTTGACAAAGTCCCTTCCAATGCAGAATGGAGAAAAGACAGCATCTTCAACAAATGGTGCTGGACAAACTGGACAACCATATGTAGGAAAATGAAACTCGACCTGCACATCTCTCCATGGACAAAAATTAAGTCCAAATGGATCAAAGACCTTGACATAAAACCAGAATCACTGCATCTACTGGAAGAAAAAATAGGAGGAAATTTCCGTGACATAGGAGTGGGGAAAGATTTCCTGAACAAAACCGCAGCAGCTCAGGAAATTAAACAACCACTCATGAAGCTGAACAGCTTTTTCACTGACAAACATACTATAACCAAAGCCAGCAGATTACCCCCAGAATGGGAGAAAATTTTCACCAGCTATACATCTGACAGAGGCCTGATTTCTAGAATCTACAAAGAACTCCAAAACCTAAACAATAAACCGGCAAACAACCCACTCACAAAGTAGGGCAGAGAACTGCACAGGAAGTTCTCAGAGGAAGAAATACAAATAGCAAATGCACATTTAAGAAAATGCTCAACATCTCCAATCATCAGGGAAATGCAAATTGAAACAACAATGAGATTCCACCTTACACCAGTAAGGATGGCTAACATTAAAAAAAAACAACGAAAAGAAATGCTGGCGAGGTTGTGGAGAAATAGGAACAAGTTTTCACTGCTGGTGGGAATGTAAAATGGTTCAACCATTATGGACAGCTATATGGAGACTCCTGAAAAGTATGACCATAGACCTACCAATGGATCCAGTTACTCCCTTGTTGGGCATTTACCCTAAAGGCTCCAAACCTCAGACCAGGGACATTTGCTCAACCATGTTTATAGCTGCTCAATTCATAATAGCACAAAGCTGGAATCAACCCAGGTGTCCATCACTAAATGAATGGATAACAAAGATGTGGTATATCTACATTATGGAATTCTATGTAGCAGTAAGGAAAGATGAAATAAGGAAATTTGAAAAAAAAGGTCAAATATGGAACAGATCATCCTCAGTGAGCTCACCCAAGAACAAAAAGATAATCGTCACATGGTCTCGTTTATCTGTCACTCCTAACCTGAATCTACGTGACATGTAGCCAAACCTAACAAACACTCTGAGGACCAGCCAAGGGGGAGGGTGGGATGGGGGGAATGTAAGGGTGCAAGGGAAAGAGAGGGTGGGGGGAAGGACAAGGTGCGGGCATATAATTGGGACCCAAAATGAAAAGATGCTATAAAAACCTTTACTCTGAAAAACAGGCTAAGACATTGATCCTTCACATGCCCGCAGAGGGAACACCCAAATCACAGGAATCTGGAGAGAGCACCATGAAGGCTAACCCTAATCTTGTCCTGCTACTCTCTCTCTCTCTCCCTCTCACTCTCTGTTCCTACCTCTCCTCTCTATACTCACTTCCTCTATAATATTATCTATCTTTTTCTTCCCTCTCCTTTCTAGGTGCAGACTTGAAACTCCCAGTGCCTGCAAGGCGTTAAACTCCACAATGAGCTCTTGATCCGAGACACCTACAAGGTTAACATGCCCCCCCCAAAAAAAGACAGACGTCTGTCAGAGTTCTTGGTGACCCACCAAAGGTTAATGGTAAGACCCTACTGTCAAAGATAGCATATGTGTGTGAGACCAAACACAGAGAGACCTGGCCAGAACCTGGAAGAAGGTCAGTCCCCAGACAGTTAGCTAGTCTAGTACCAGAGGGTGCTACATGAGCAACTGGGGGAAACTGTCCGACATTGTTCCAAACAACTTGCAGTCTAAGATACCCAGCAGGAAACAACTTGACGTAATGCTCATACAAGTGCAGTACTGGCAAACAGCCATGGTGGGTAACCAACTGCTCTTGATTTGGCTAACAGATCCACTCAGTGGAATGCAACTCATTGCTGGAACTGGGAAACAACTCAAAACCAGGTACAAAAATAAGCTCAGTCTCCAAGAGCAAGATACCACCAAATGTGGGCTAGAAGAGAGCCAACGCATACAAAAATCCCTCCAAAACATGCATCGTCATCGTTTCTACCTAGTACTAACTTTTCTCTCCGTTGGAGAATTTGCTTATCTTTTTCAGGTGGACAACGGACCTGAAGGGACAATCAGCTAACCACACCTCACCAGGGCTCCAGCTGAAACCATAGAACAATGCAGGGGAAGGGCAAGAGTTCAGCGTTCATGGCGATCACGACACCAGAAAAAGGCTGAAGGAGATAAACACAGAGAACATCCAACTCCAACTAAGCCAGATATCCAGAGACACAGAGGCTCCCAAAACCTCATCCCTGAAACAGAACTAAAATGACACCAAAGTGGCTCAGGGAAACTCGTGGTAGAGGGGGCGGAAAGATTGTTGGAGTCACGAGTTTGGGCATTATGCACAGAGACTGGGGCCTACACCCCAGAACTCTTGACTAACATCACAATGCACGACCCACATTCTCTATTGATGAGGGTCTCTTTGAAAGTGGGAGGACAGGGAGGATGACAATGGAACCAATACTATGAAAGTAAAATCAGAATAATATAAATAAAAAAATAAAAAAAACAGATGTACAACTTAGTAGATTCGCCTGCTTTCTAAAGTAGTTGGTTTAGAAAACAAACATCTTCATTGCCGAACACTGTACTGCGTGAAATGAGCTAGTTCTGTGCTCAGAATCAGTTGCTTTCTTACGAAGAGTGTTGAGGGCAGCAAGTTCAAACATTCCTAGTTAGTGTGAACTAAGAAAATCTACAATGCAGTAGATTAAACTAATTTCTAATGTAGTTTGATTAGAAAAGACACATCTTCATTTCAAAACACTGTACTGTGTGAACTAAGCTAGTTCTGTCCTCAGAATGAGTTGCTTTCTTACGAAGACGGTTGAGTGCAGGAAATTCAAACTTTCCTTGTTTGTGTAATCTAACAAGATGTACAACTTAGTAGATTCGCCTCATTACTAAAGTAGTTTGTTTACAAAACAATCATCTTCCTTTCTGAAAACTGTTCAGTGTGAAATGAGCTACTTCTCTTCCCGGAATCAGTTGCTTTCTTACGAAGAGTGTTGAGTGCAGCGAGTTCAAACTTTCCTTGTTTGTGTAATCTAACAAGATGTACAACTTAATAGATTCCCCTGATTTCTAAAGTAGTTTGTTTAGAAAACAAACATCTTCATTGCCAAACACTATACTCTGTGAAATAAGCTAGTTCTGTTATCAGGATCCGTTCCTTTCTTACGAAGACGGTTGAGTACAGCAAGTTCCAATTTTCCTTGTTTGTGTAATGTAACAAGATGTACGACGTAGTAGATTCATCTCATTTCTAAAGTACTTTGTTTAGAAAACAAACATCTTCATTCTCGAAAACTGTGCTGTGTGAAATGATCTAGTTCTGTTCTCGGAATCAGTTGCTTTCTTAGGAGCAGGGTTTAGGGCAGCAAGTTCAAACTTGCCTTGTTTGTGTAATCTAACAAGATGTACAAATTAGTAGATTCACCTCATTTCTAAAGTACGTTGTTTAGAAAACAAACATCTTCATTGAAGAACACTGTACTCTGAAATTAGCTAGTTCCGTTCCAAGAATAAGTTGCTTTCTTACAAAGACGGTTGAGTGCAGCAAGCGCAAACATTCCTAGTTAGTGTAATCTAAGAAGACGTACAATTTAGTAGATTTGCCTCATTTTAAAGTAGTTTGTTTAGAAAACAAATATCTTCATTTCAAAACACTGTACTGTGTGAAATACACTAGTTCTCTTCTCGGAATCCGTTGCTTTCTTATGAATATGGTTGAGTGCAGCAAGTTCAAACTTTCCTTGTTTGTGTAATCTAACAAGATGTACAACTTAGTAGATTCCCCTCATCTCTAAGGTAATTTGTTTAGAAAACAAACATCTTCATTGCTGAACACAGTACTCCATGAAATAAGCTAGTTCTGTTTTCAGGATCCATTCCTTTCTTTTGAAGATGGTTGAGTACAGCAAGTTCAAACGTTCCTTGTTTGTGTAATCTAACAAGATATGCACCTTAGTAGATTTGCCTCATTTCTAAAGTAGTTTTTTAGAAAACAAACATCTTCATTGCCGAGCTCTGTACTGGGTGAAATGAGCTAGTTCCGTTCTCGGAATCAGTTGCATTCTTACGTAGAGGGTTTACGGCAGCAAGTTCAAACTTTCCTTGTTTGTGTAATCTAACAAGATGTACAACTTAGTAGATTCGCCTCATTTCTAAAGTAGTTTGCTTAGAAAACAAACATCTTCATTTCTGAAACTGTACTGTGTGAAATGAGCAAGTTCTGCTGTCGGGATTAGTTGCTTTCTTATGAAGAGTGTTGAGTGCAGCAAGTTCAAACTTTCCTTGTTTGTGTAACGTAACAAGATGTACAACTTAGTAGATTCGCCTGATTTCTAAAGTAGTTTGTTCAGAAAACAAACATCTTCATTGCCAAACAGTATACTCTGTAAAATAAGCTAGTTCTGTTCTCGGAATCAGTTGCATTCTTACGTAGAGGGTTTATGGCAGCAAGTTCAAACTTTCCTTGTTTCTGTAATCTAACAAGATGTACAACTTAGTAGATTCGACTCATTTCTAAAGTAGTTTGTTTAGAAAACAAACATCTTCATTGCCGACCACTGTACTGTGTGAAATGAGCTAATGCTGTTCTCAGAATCAGTTGCTTTCTTACGAGGAGGGTTTAGGGCAGCAAGTTCAAACTTTCCTTGTTTGTGTAATCTAACAAGATGTACAAATTAGTAGATCCACCACATTTATAAAGTAGCTTGTTTAGAAAACAAACGTCTTCATTGAAGAACACTGTACTCTGTGAAATAAGCTAGTTCTGTTCTCGGAATCACTTCCTTTCTTACAAAGACGGTTGAGTGCAGCAAGTTCAAACATTCCTAGTTAGTGTAATCTAAGAAGACGTACAATTTAGTAGATTTACCTCATTTCTAAAGTAGTTTGTTTAGAAAACAAACATCTTCATTTCAAACCACTGTACTGTGTGAAATACACTAGTTCTCTTCTTGGAATCCGTGGCTTTCTTACAAAGAAGGTAGATTGCAGTAAGTTCAAATTTTTCCTTGTTTGTATAATCTAACAAGATGTACAACTTAGTAGAATCGCCTGATTTCTAAGGTAGTTTGTTTATAAAAAAAAACATCTTCATTGCCGAGCACTGTACTGTGTAAAATGAGCTAGTTCTGTTCTCGGAAGCAGTTGCTTTCTTACAAAGCGGGTTTAGGGCACCAACTTCAAACTTTCCTTGTTTGTGTACTCTAACAACTTCGTAGATTCACCTCATTTCTAAGGTAGTCTGTTTAGAAAACAAACATCTTCATTGCTGAACACTGTACTGTGAGAAATGAGCTAGTTCTGTTGTTGGGATCAGTTGCTTTCTTATGAAGAATGTTGAGTGCAACAAGTTCAAAGTTTCCTTGTTTGTGTAATCTAACAAGATGTACAACTTAGTAGATTTTCCTGATTGCTAACGTAGTTTGTTTAAAAAACAAACATCTTAATTTCAAAACACTGTACTGTGTGAACTAAGCTAGTTCTGTTCTCAGAAAGAGTTGCTTTCTTACGAAGAAGGTTGATTGAAGCAAGTTCAAACTTTCCTTGTTTGTGTAATATAACTAGATGTACAACTTAGCAGACTCGTCTCATTTCTAAAGTAATTTGTTGAGAAAACAATCATCTTCATTTCTGAAAACTGTACTGCATGAAATGAGATGGTTCTGTTCTCAGAATTAGTTGCTTTCTTATGAAGAGGGTTTAAAGCAACAAGTTCAAACTTTCCTTGTTTGTGTAATCTAACAAGTTGTACAGCATAGTATATTCAACCTCATTTCTAATGTAGTTTGTTTAGAAAACAAACATCTTCATTGCCAAACATTGTACTGTGTGAAATAAGCTAGTTCTGTTGTCGGGATCAGTTGCTTTCTTATGAAGAATGTTTAGTGCAGCAAGTTCAAACATTCTGAATTAGTGTAATCTAAGAAGATGTACAACTTGGTAGATTCGCCTCATTTCTAAAGTAGTTTGTTTAGAAACCAAACATCTTCATTTGAAAACACTCTACTGTGTGAAATAAACTAATCCTGTTCTGGGAATGAGTCACTTTCTTAAGAAGACGGTTTAGTGAAGAAAGTTTTGTGTAATCTAAGAAGATGTACAACATAGTATATTCACCTCATTTCTAATGTAGTTTGTTTAGAAAACAAACATCTTCATTGCTGAACACTGTACTTAGTGAAATGAGCTAGTTCTGTTGTCGGGATCAGTTGCTTTCTTACGAAGAATTTTGCGTGCAGCAAGTTCAAACTTTCCTTGTTTGTGTAAACTAACAAGATGTACAACTTAGTAGATTCGCCTGATTGCTAAAGTAGTTTGTTCAGAAAACAAACATATTCATTGCCAAACACTATACTCTGTGAAATAAGCTAGTTCTTTTTTTCGGAATCTGTTCCTTTCTTACAAAGACGGTTGAGTACAGCAAGTTCAAACTTTCCTTTTTTGTGTAATCAAACAAGATATACAACTTCGTAGATTCGCCTCATTTCTAAAGTAGTTTGTTTAGAAAACAAACATCTTCATTGGTGAAAACTGTACCTTGTCAAATGAGCTATTTCTGTTCTTGGAATCAGTTGCTTTATTAGGAAGAGGGTTGATGGCAGCAAGTTCAAACATTCCTAGTTAGTGTAATCTAAGAAGATGTACAATTTAGTAGATTCGCCTCATTTCTAAAGTAGTTTGTTTAAAAAACAAACATCTTCATTTCAAAACACTGTACTGTGTGAAACGAGCTAGTTCTGTTCTCAGAATCAGTTGCTTTCCTGCGAAGAGGGTTGAGTGCAGCAAGTTCAAACATTCCGAATTAGTGTAATATAAGAAGATGTACAATTTTGTAGATTCGCCTTATTTCTAAAGTAGTTTGTTTAGAAACCAAACATCTTCATTTGAAAACACTCTACTGTGTAAAATAAGCTAGTGCTGTTCTGGGAATCAGTTGCTTTCTTACGAATATGGTTTAGTGCACCCAGTTCAAACTTTCCTTTTTTGTGTAATCTAACAAGATGTACAATGTAGAAGATTTGCTTCATTTCTAAAGTAGTTTAGAAAACAAACATCTTGCCGGGTGTGGTGGTGCACGCCTTTAATCCCAGCACTCGGGAGGCAGAGGTAGGAGGATCACCAAGAGTTCAAGGCCACCCTGAGACTACATAGTTAATTCCAGGTCAGCCTGGGCCAGAGTGAGACCCTACCTTGCAAAGCAAAAAAAAAAAAAAAAAAGAAAAAGAAAACAAATATCTTCATTTCCGAAAACTGTACTGTGTGAAATGAGCTAGTTCTGTTGTCGGGATCAGTTGCTTTGTTACGAAGAAGGTTGAGTGCAGCAAGTTCATACTTTCCTTGTTTATGTAATTGAACAAGATGTATGAAGTAGTAGATTCTCCTCATTTCTAAAGTAGCTACTTCTGTTCTCAGAATCAGTTGCTTTCTTACAAAGAGGGTTTAGGCCAGTAAGTTCAAACTTTCCTTGTTTGTGTAATCTAACAATATGTACAACTTAGTAGATTCAACTCATTTCAAAGGAGTATGTTTAGAAAACAAACATCTTTATTGCCTAACACTGTACTCTGTGAAATAAGCTAGTTCTGTTGTCGGGATCAGTTGCTTTCTTAAGAAGAGTGTTGAATGCAGCAAGTTGGGTTGTGTAATCTAAGAAGACGTACAATTTAGTAGATTCGTGTTATTTCTAAAGCAGTTTTTTAGAAAACAAATATCTTCACATCAAAACACTGTGCTATGTGAACTAAGCTAGTTCTGTTCGTGGAATAAATTGCTTTCTTATGAAGACGTTTGAGTGCAGCCGTTTCAAACTTTCCTTGTTTGTATAATCTATCAAGGTTTACAACTTAGTAGATTCACCTGATTTCCAAAGTAGTTTGTTTAGAAAACAAACATTTTCATTGCCAAACACTGTACTGTGTGAAATGAGCTAGTTCTGTTGTCGGGATCAGTTGTTTCTTACGAACAGTGTTGAGTGCAGCAAGTTCAAACTTTCCTTGTCTGTGTAATCTAACAAGATGTACAACTTAGTAGATTTGCCTTATTTCTAAAGTAGTTTGTTTAAAAAACAAACATCTTCATTGCGGAACACTGTACTGCGTGAAATGAGCTAGTTCTGTTCTCGGAATCAGTTGCTTTCTTACGAAAAGGGTTGAGCGCAGCAAGTTGAAACTTTCCTTGTTTGTGTAATCTAACAATATGTGCAATTAGTGTATTCTCCTGGTTTCTAAAGTAGTATGTTTAGAAAACAAACATCTTCATTGCCAAACACTGTACTGTGTGATATAAGCTAGTTCTGTTCTAGGAATCACTTGCTTTCCTATGAAGAAGGTTGAGTGCAGCAAGTTCAAACACTCATAGTTAGTGTAATCTAAGAAGATGTACAATTTAGTAGATTCGCCTTATTTCTAAAGTAGTTTGTTGAGAAAACAAGCATCTTCATTTCAAAACACTGTCCTGTGTGAACTAAGCTATTTCTGTTCTCAGAATGAGTTGCTTTCCTACGATGATGGTTGAGTGCAGCAAGTTCAAACTTTCCTTGTTTGTGTAATATAACAGGATGTACAACTTAGTAGATTCGCCTCATTTCTAAAGTAGTTTGTTTAGAAAACAATCATCTTCATTTCCGAAAAATGTATTATGTGAAATGAGCTAGTTCTTTTCTCGGAATCAGTTGCTTTCTTATGAAGAGCGTTGAGTGCAGCAAGTTCAAATTTTGCTTGTTTCTGTAATCTAACAAGATGTAAAACTTAGTAGATTCATGTCATTTCTAACGTAGTTTGTTTAGAAAACAAACATCTTCATTGCCGAACACTGTACTCTGTGAAAGAAGCCAGTTCTGTTTTCGGAATCAGTTGCTTTCTTACAAAGAGGCTTGATTGCAGCGAGTACAAATATTCCTAGTTAGTGTAATCTAAGAATGTGTACAATTTAGTAGATTCTCCTCATTTCTAAAGCAGTTCGTTTAGAAAAAAAAATCTTCATTGCCGAGCACTGTACTGTGTGAAATGAGCTACTTCTGTTCTCAGAATCACTTGCTTTCTTACGAAGAGGGTTTAGGGCAGCAAGTTCAAACTTTCCTTGTTTGTGTAATCTAACAAGATGTACAACTTAGTAGATTCGCCTCATTTCTAAAGTAGTTTGTTTAGAAAACAAACATCTTCATTTCCGAAAACTGTACTGTGTGAAATGAGCTAGTTCTGTTCTCGGAATCAGTTGCTTTCCTACGAAGAAGGTTGAGTGCAACAAGTTCAAACATTCCAAGTTAGTGTAATCTAAGATGTACAATTTAGTAGATTCACTTTATTTCCAAAGTAGTTTGTTTAGAAAACAGTCATCTTCATTTCCGAAAACTGTATGGTGTGAAATGAGCTAGTTCTGTTTTCGGAATTAGTTGCTTTCTAACGAAGAGGGTTTAGGGCAGCAAGTTCAAACTTTCCTTGTTTGTGTAATCTAACAAGATGTACAACTTAGTAGATTCACCTCATTTCTAAAGTAGTTTGTTTAGAAAACAAACATCTTCTTTCCGAACACTGTAGTCTGTGAAATAAGCTAGTTCTGTTGTCGGGATCAGTTGCTTTCTTACGAACAGTGTTGAGTGCAGCAAGTTCAAACTTTCCTTGTTTGTGTAATCTAACAAGATGTACAACTTAGTAGATTCGCGTGATTTCTAAAGTAGTTTCTTTACAATACAAACATCTTCATTTCCAAACACTGTACTGTGGGAACTGACCTTGTTCTGTTCTCAGAATCAGTTGCTTTCTTACGAAGACGGTTGAGTGCAGCAAGTTCAAACTTTCCTTGTTTGTGTAATCTAACCATATGTACAACTTAGTATATTCGCTTGATTTCTAAAGTAGTATTTTTAGAAAACAAACATCTTCATTGCCAAACACTGTACTGTGTTATATAAGCTAGTTCTGTTCTCGAAATTAGTTCCTTTCCTAAGAAGAAGGTTGAGGGCAGCAAGTTCAAACATTCCTAGTTAGTGTAATCTAAGAAGATGTACCATTTAGTAGATTCGCTTCATTTCTAAATAGTTTGTTTAGAAAATCACATCTTCATTTCCGAACACTGTACTGTGTGAAATGAGCTAGTTATGTTCTCGGAATCTGTTGCTTTCTTATGAAGAGGGTTTAGGTCAGCAAGTTCCAACATTCCTTGTTTGTGTAATCTATCAATATGTACAACTTAGTAGATTCAACTCATTTCTTAAGTAGTTTATTTAGAAAATAATCATCTTCATTTACGAAAACTGTACTGTTTGAAATGAGCTAGTTCTGTTCTCGGAATCTATTGCTTTCTTACGAAGGGTGTTGAGTGCAGTAACTTCAAACTTTCCTTGTTTGTGTAATCTAAGAAGATGTACAACTTAGTAGATTCACACGATTTGTAAAGTAGTTTGTTTAGAAAACAAACAACTTCATTACGGAACACTGTACTGTGTGAAATGAGCTAGTTCTGTGCTCAGAATCAGTTGCTTCCTTACCAAGAGTGTTGATGGCAGCAAGTTCAAACATTCCTAGTTAGTGTAATCTAAGAAGATGTACAATTTAGTAGATTCACCTTATTTGTAAAGTAGTTTGTTTAGAAAACAAACATCTTCATTTCAAAGCACTGTACTGTGTGAACTAAGCTAGTTCTGTTCTCAAAATCAGTTGCTTTCTTACAAAGACGCTTGAGTGCAGCAAGATCAAATATTCCTACTTAGTATAATCTAAGAAGATGTACAATTTAGTACATTCTCCTCATTTTTGAAGCAGTTTCTTTAGAAAACAAACATCTTCATTGCTGAGCACTGTACTGTGTGAAATGAGCTAGTTCTGTTCTTGGAATCAGTTGCTTTCTTACGAAAAGGGTTTAGGGCAGCAAGTTCAATCTCTCCTTGTTTGTGTAATCTAACAAGATGTACCACATAGTAGATTCGCCTCATTTCTAAAGTAGTTTGTTCAGAAAACAATCATCTTCATTTCTGAAAACTGTACTGTGTGAAATGAGCTAGTTCTGTTCTCGGAATCAGTTGCTTTCCTGCGAAGAAGGTTGAGTGCAGCAAGTTCAAACATTCCAAATTAGTTGAATCTACGAAGATGTAGAATTTAGTAGACTCACCTTATTTCTAAAGCAGTTTGTTTAGAAAACAAACATCTTCATTTGAAAACACTGTACTGTGTGAACTAAGCTAGTTCTGTTCTCGATATGAGTTGCTTTCTTACGAAGAGGGTTTAGGGCAGCAAGTTCAAACTTTCCCTGTTTGTGTAATCTAACAAGATGTACAACTTAGTATATTCACCTGATTGCTAAAGTAGTTTGTTTAGAAAACAATCATCTTCATTTTCGAAAACTGTATTGTGGGAATTGAGCTAGTTCTGTTTTCAGAATCAGTTGCTCTCTTATGAAGAGGGTTTAGGGCAGCAAGTTCAAACTTTTCTTGTTTGTGTAATCTAACTAGATGTACAACTTAGTGTATTCACCTCATTTCTAAAGTAGTTTGTTTACAAAACAAACATCTTCATCGCCGAACACTGTACTCTGTGAAATAAGCTAGACCTGTTCACGGACTCATTTGCTTTACTACGAAGATGTTTGAGTGCAGCAAGTACATACTTTCTTGGTTTGTGTAATGTAACAAGATGTACAACTTAGTAGATTCGTTTCATTTCTAAAGTAGTTTCCTTAGAAAAGAAATATTTTCATTGCCCAACACTGTACTGTGTGAAATAAGCTAGTTCTGTTCTCGGAATTAGTTGCTTTCTTATGAAGATGGTTCAGTGCAGAAAGTTCAAACTTTCCTGGTTCGTGTAATCTAACAAGATGTACAACTTAGTAAATTCAGTTCATTTCTAAAGTAGTTTGCTTAGAAAACAAAGATCTTCATTGCCGAACACTGTACTGTGTGAAATAAGCTAATTCTGTTATCGGAATGAGTTGCTTTCCTACGAAGACGGTAGAGTGAAGCAAGTTAAAACTTACCTGGTTTGTGTAATCTAACAAGATGTACAACTTAGTAGATTCGTTTCATTTCTAATGTAGTTTGCTTAGAAAACAAAGATGTTCATTGCCGAACACGGTACTGTGTGAAATAATCTAATTCTGTTCTCGGAATGAGTTGCTTTCCTACAAAGACGGTTGAGTGAAGAAAGTTAAAATGTACTTGGTTTGTGTAATCTAACAAGATGTACAACTTAGTAGATTCGTTTCATTTCTAAAGTAGTTTGCTTAGGAAACAAAGATCTTCATTGCCGAACACTGTACCGTGTTAAATAAGCTAGTACTGTTCTCGGAATGAGTTGCTTAACTAAGAAGACAGTTGAGTGCAGCCAGTTGACACTTTCCGGGTTTGTGTAATCTAAAAAGATGTAGAACTTAGTAGTTTCGTTTCATTTCTAAAGCAGTTTGCTTAGAAAACAAAGATCTTCATTGCTGAGCACTGTACTGTGTTAAATAAGCTATTTCGGTTCTCGGATTGAGTTCATTTACTACGAAGATGGTTGAGCGCTGCATGTTGATACTTTCTTGGTTTGTGTAATCTAACAAGATATACAACTTTGTAATTTCCTTTCATTTCTAAAGTAGTTTGCTAAGAAAACAAATATCTTCATTTCAAAACACTGTACTGTGTGAAATAAGCTAGTTCTGTTCTCGGTATCAGTAGCTTTACTACGAAGATGTTTGGGTGCAGCAAGTTCATACTTTCCTGGTTTGCGTAATCTAACAAGCTGTACAACCTAGTAGATTCGTTTCATTTCTAAAGTACTTTCCTTAGAAAACAAAGATCTTCATTGCCGAACACTGTACTGTGTGAAATAAGCTTGATCTTTTCACAGACCCATTAGCTTTACTACGAAGATGTTTGAGTGCAGCAAGTTCATACTTTCCTGGTTTGTGTAATCTAACAAGATGTACAACTTAGTAGTTTCGTTTTATTTCTAAAGTAGTTTCCTTAGAAAAGAAATATCTTCATTGCCCAACACTATACTGTGTGAAATAAGGTAGTTCTGTTCTCAGAATTAGTTGCTTTCTTAGAAGACGGTTCAGTGAAGCAAGTTCAAACTTTCCTGGTTCGTGTAATCTATCAAGATGTACAACTTAGTAGATTCGTTTCATTTCTAAAGTACTTTCCTTAGAAAACAACGATCTTCATTGCCGAACACTGTACTGTGTGAAATAAGCTTGATCTTTTCACAGACCCATTAGCTTTACTACGAAGATGTTTGAGTGCAGCAAGTTCATACTTTCCTGGTTTGTGTAATCTAACAAGATGTACAACTTAGTAGTTTCGTTTTATTTCTAAAGTAGTTTCCTTAGAAAAGAAATATCTTCATTGCCCAACACTGTACTGTGTGAAATAAGGTAGTTCTGTTCTCAGAATTAGTTGCTTTCTTAGAAGACGGTTCAGTGAAGCAAGTTCAAACTTTCCTGGTTCGTGTAATCTAACAAGATGTACAACTTAGTAGTTTCGTTTAATTTCTAAAGTAGTTTGCTTAGAAAACAAAGATCTTCATTGCCGAACACTGTACTGTGTGAAATAAATTAGTTCTGTTCTTGGAATGAGTTGCTTTCCTATGAAGACAGTAGAGTGAAGCAAGTTAAAACTTACCTGGTTTGGGTAATCTAACAAGATGTACAACTTGGTAGATTTGTTTCATTTCTAAAGTAGTTTGCTTAGAAAACAAAGATCTTCATTGCCAAACATGGTACTGTGTGAGATAATCTAGTTCTGTTCTCGGAATGAGTTGCTTTCCTATGAACACGGTTGAGTGAAGA
Source organism: Orientallactaga sibirica (assembly GCA_036365145.1). Lineage (NCBI taxonomy): Eukaryota > Metazoa > Chordata > Mammalia > Rodentia > Dipodidae > Orientallactaga > Orientallactaga sibirica. The sequence continues at coordinate 112,580 of JAEOAD010001274.1, forward strand.
AAGTTAAAACGCACGTGGTTTTGTATAATCTAACAATATGTACAACTTAGTAGATGTGTTTCATTTCTAAAGTAGTTTGCTTAGGAAACAAAGATCTTCATTGCCGAACACTGTACTGTGTTAAATAGCTAGTTCTCTTCTCGGAATGAGTTGCTTTACTACGAAGACGGTTGAGTGCCGCAAGTAGATACTTTCCTGGTTTGTGTAATCTAACTAGATGTACAACTTAGTAGATTCGTTTCATTTCTAAAGTAGTTTGTTTAGAAAACAAACATCTCCATTGAGGAACACTGTACTGTGTCAAAAAAGCTAGGTCTGTTCTCGGAATGAGTTGCGTTACTACGAAGCCATTTGAGTGCAGCAAGTTGATGCTTTCCTTGTTTGTGTAATCTAACAAGATGTACAACTTAGTAGTTTCGTTTCATTTCTAAAGTAGTTTGCGTAGAAAACAAAGATCTGCATTGCCGAACACTGTACTGTGTTAAATAAGCTAGTTCTGTTCTCGGAATGAGTTGCTTTACTACAAAGATGGTTGAGTGGAGCAAGTGGACGCTTTCCTGGTTTGTGTAATCTAACAAGATGTACAAGTTAGTAGTTTCGTTTCATTTCTAAAGCAGTTTGCTTAGAAAACAACAATCTTCATTGCTGATCACTGTACTGTTTGAAATAAGCTAGATCTCTTCTCGGAATTATTTGCTTTCTTACGAATACGGTTGAATGCAGAAAGTTCAAACTTTCCAGGTTCGTGTAATCTAACAAGGTATACAACTTAGTAGATTCGTTTCTTTTCTAAAGTTGTTTGCTTAGAAAACAAACATTTTCATTGCCGAACACTTTACTGTGTGAAATAAGGTAGTTCTGTTCTCAGAATGAGTTGCTTTACTGCAAATACGGTCGAGTGCAGCAAGTTGAATCTTTCCTGGTTTGTGTAATCTATCAAGATGTACAAATTAGTAGATTTGTTTCATTTCTAAAGTAGTTTGCTTAGAAAACAAACATCTTCATTGCCGAACACTGTACTGTGTGAAAAAAGCTAATTCTTTTCTTGAAATGAGTTGCTTTCCTGCGAAGACGGTTGACTGAAGGATGTTAAAACATACCTGGTTTGTGTAATCTAACACGATGTACAATTTAGTAGTTTCATTTCATTTCTAAAGCAGTTTGCTTAGAAAACAAAGATCTTCATTGTTGAACACTGAACTGTGTGAAATAAGCAGGTTCGGTTCTCGGAATGAGTTGTTGTCTAAGGAAGACGGTTGAGTGCATTAGGATCAAACTTTCCTGGATTGTGTAATCATGCAAGATGCACTACTTGGTATATTTGTATCATTTCTAACGTACTTTGCTTAGAAAACAAAGATCTTCATATCCGAACGCTGTACTGTGTGAAATAAGCAAGATCTGTTTTCAGAATCAGTAGCTTTACTACGAAGACGGTTGAGTGCAGCAAGTTCAAACTTTCCTGGTTTGTGTAACCTAACAAGATGTACAAGTTAGTAGATTCGTTTCATTTCTAAAGTAGTTTCCTTAGAAAACAAAGACCTTCATTGCCGAACACTGTACTGTGTGAAATAAGCTAGTTATGTTCTCAGAATGAGTTGCTTTACTAAGAAAACTTTTGAGTGCAACAAGTGAATACTTTCCTGGCTTGTGTAGTCTAACAAGATGTACAACGTAGTAGATTCATTTCATTTCTAATGTACTTTGCTTAGAAAACAAAGATCTTCATTGCCGATAACTGCACTGTATGAAATAAGCTAGATCTCTTCTCGTCATCAGTACCTTTACTACGAAGACGTTTGAGTGCAACAAGTTCATACTTTCCTGGTTTGTGTAATCTAACAAGATGTACAACTTAGTAGTTTCGTTTAATTTCTAAGGTGGTTTCCTTAGAAAACAAAAATCTTCATTGCCCAAACCTGTACTGTGTGAAATAAGCTAGTTCTGTTCTCGGAATTACTTGCTTTCTTACAAAGACGGTGGAGTGCAGCAAGTTGACCCTTTCCTGGTTCGTGTAATCTAACAACATGTACAACTTAGTAGATTCATTTCATTTCTAAAGTAGTTTGCTTCAAAAACAAAGATCTTCATTGCGAACACTGTACTGTGTGAAATAAGCTAGTTCTGTTCTCAGAATGAGTTGCTTTACTACAAAGACGGTTGAGTTCAGCAAGTTGAATCTTTCTTGGTTTCTGTAATCTAACAAGATGTACAAATTAGTAGATTCGTTTCCTTTCTAAAGTAGTTTGCTTAGAAAACAAAGATCTTCATTGGGAACACTGTACTTTGTGAAATAAGATGGTTCTGTTCTCGGAATGAGTTGCTTTCCTACGAAGACAGTTGAGTGCAGCAAGTTGACACTTTTCTGTTTCGTGCAATCTAACAAGATATACAAAGTAGTAGATTCGTTTCATTTCTGAAGTAGTTTTTTAGAAAACAAAGATCTTCATTGCCGAACACTGTACTGTGTGAAGTAAGCTACTTCTGTTCTCGGAATCAGTTGCTTTCCTACGAAGACGGGTGAGTGAAGCAAGGTAAAACTTACCTGGTTTGTATAATCTAACAAGATGTACAACTTGGTAGATTCGTTTCATTTCTGAAGTAGTTTGCTTCAAAAACAAACACCTTCATTGCGAACACTGTACTGTGTGAAATAAGCTAGTTCTGTTCTCGGAATGAGTTGCTTTCCTACGAAGACAGGTGAGTGAAGCAAGTTAAAACTTACCAGGTTTGTATAATCTAACAAGATTTACAACTTGGTAGATTCGTTTCATTTCTAAAGTAGTTTGCTTAGAAAACAAAGATCTTCATTGCCGAATACTGTACTTTGTGAAATAAGCTAGTTCTGTTCTCAGAATGAGTTGCTTTCCCTCGAAGACGGTTGAGTAAAGCAAGTTAAAACTTACCTGGTTTGTATAATCTAACAAGATGTACAATATAGTAGATTTGTTCCATTTCTAAAGTAGTTTGCTTAGAAAACAAACATCTTCATTACCGAACAGTGTACTGTGTGAAATAAGCTAGTTATGTTAACGGAATGAGTTGCTTTACTATGAAGACAGTTGAGTGCAGGAATTTGACACTTTTCTGGTTTGTGTAATCTAACAAGACGTACAACTTAGTAGTTTCGGTTCATTTCTAAAGCAGTTTGATTAGAAAACAAATATCTTCATTGCCAAACACTGTACTGTGTGAAATAAGCTAGTTCTGTTCTCAGAATGAGTTGCTTTTACTACGAAGATGGTTGAGTTCAGCAAGTTGAATCTTTCCTGGTTTGTGTAATCTAACAACATGTACAACTTAGTAGATTCGTTTCATTTCTAAAATAGTTTGCTTTAGAAAACAAACATCTTCATTGCAGAACACTGTACTGTGTGAAATAAGCTAGTTCTCTTCTCGGAATCATTTGCTTTACTACGAATATGGTTGAGTGCAGCAAGTTGACACTTTCCTGGTTTGTGTAATCTAACAAGATGTACAACTTAGTAGTTTCGTTTCATTTCTAAAGCAGTTTGCTTAGAAAACGAAGATCTGCATTGCTGAACGCTGTACTTTGTTAAATAATCTAGTTCTGTTCTCGGAATGAGTTCCTTTACTACGAAAACGTTTGAGTGCAGAAAGTTAATACTTTCCTGGTTTGTGTAGTTTAACAAGATGTACAACTTAGTATATTCATTTCATTTCAAACGTACTTTGTTTAGAAAACAAAGATCTTCATTGCCGATCACTGTACTGTGTGAAATAAGCTAGATCTGTTCTCGGAATCAGTAGCTTTACTACAAGCACGTTTGAGTGCAGCAAGTTCATACTTTCCTGGTTTATGTAACCTTAGAAGATGTACAGCTTAGTAGTTTCATTTCATTTCTAAAGTAGTTTATTTAGAAAATAATCATCTTCATTTACGAAAACTGTACTGTTTGAAATGAGCTAGTTCTGTTCTCGGAATCTATTGCTTTCTTACGAAGGGTGTTGAGTGCAGTAACTTCAAACTTTCCTTGTTTGTGTAATCTAAGAAGATGTACAACTTAGTAGATTCACACGATTTGTAAAGTAGTTTGTTTAGAAAACAAACAACTTCATTCTGAACACTGTACTGTGTGAAATGAGCTAGTTCTGTGCTCAGAATCAGTTGCTTCCTTACCAAGAGTGTTGATGGCAGCAAGTTCAAACATTTCCTAGTTATTGTAATCTAAGAAGATGTACAATTTAGTAGATTCACCTTATTTGTAAAGTAGTTTGTTTAGAAAACAAACATCTTCATTTCAAAGCACTGTACTGTGTGAACTAAGCTAGTTCTGTTCTCAAAATCAGTTGCTTTCTTACAAAGACGCTTGAGTGCAGCAAGATCAAATATTCCTACTTAGTATAATCTAAGAAGATGTACAATTTAGTACATTCTCCTCATTTTTGAAGCAGTTTCTTTAGAAAACAAACATCTTCATTGCTGAGCACTGTACTGTGTGAAATGAGCTAGTTCTGTTCTTGGAATCAGTTGCTTTCTTACGAAAAGGGTTTAGGGCAGCAAGTTCAATCTCTCCTTGTTTGTGTAATCTAACAAGATGTACCACATAGTAGATTCGCCTCATTTCTAAAGTAGTTTGTTCAGAAAACAATCATCTTCATTTCCGAAAACTGTACTGTGTGAAATGAGCTAGTTCTGTTCTCGGAATCAGTTGCTTTCCTGCGAAGAAGGTTGAGTGCAGCAAGTTCAAACATTCCAAATTAGTTGAATCTACGAAGATGTAGAATTTAGTAGACTCTTTTATTTCTAAAGCAGTTTGTTTAGAAAACAAACATCTTCATTTGAAAACACTGTACTGTGTGAACTAAGCTAGTTCTGTTCTCGATATGAGTTGCTTTCTTCTGAAGAGGGTTTAGGGCAGCAAGTTCAAACTTTCCCTGTTTGTGTAATCTAACAAGATGTACAACTTAGTATATTCGCCTGATTGCTAAAGTAGTTTGTTTAGAAAACAATCATCTTCATTTTCGAAAACTGTATTGTGGGAATTGAGCTAGTTCTGTTTTCAGAATCAGTTGCTCTCTTATGAAGAGGGTTTAGGGCAGCAAGTTCAAACTTTTCTTGTTTGTGTAATCTAACTAGATGTACAACTTAGTGTATTCACCTCATTTCTAAAGTAGTTTGTTTACAAAACAAACATCTTCATCGCTGAACACTGTACTCTGTGAAATAAGCTAGACCTGTTCACGGACTCATTTGCTTTACTACGAAGATGTTTGAGTGCAGCAAGTACATACTTTCTTGGTTTGTGTAATGTAACAAGATGTACAACTTAGTAGATTCGTTTCATTTCTAAAGTAGTTTCCTTAGAAAAGAAATATTTTCATTGCCCAACACTGTACTGTGTGAAATAAGCTAGTTCTGTTCTCGGAATTAGTTGCTTTCTTATGAAGATGGTTCAGTGCAGAAAGTTCAAACTTTCCTGGTTCGTGTAATCTAACAAGATGTACAACTTAGTAAATTCAGTTCATTTCTAAAGTAGTTTGCTTAGAAAACAAAGATCTTCATTGCCGAACACTGTACTGTGTGAAATAAGCTAATTCTGTTATCGGAATGAGTTGCTTTCCTACGAAGACGGTAGAGTGAAGCAAGTTAAAACTTACCTGGTTTGTGTAATCTAACAAGATGTACAACTTAGTAGATTCGTTTCATTTCTAATGTAGTTTGCTTAGAAAACAAAGATGTTCATTGCCGAACACGGTACTGTGTGAAATAATCTAATTCTGTTCTCGGAATGAGTTGCTTTCCTACAAAGACGGTTGAGTGAAGAAAGTTAAAATGTACTTGGTTTGTGTAATCTAACAAGATGTACAACTTAGTAGATTCGTTTCATTTCTAAAGTAGTTTGCTTAGGAAACAAAGATCTTCATTGCCGAACACTGTACCGTGTTAAATAAGCTAGTACTGTTCTCGGAATGAGTTGTTTAACTAAGAAGACAGTTGAGTGCAGCCAGTTGACACTTTCCGGGTTTGTGTAATCTAAAAAGATGTAGAACTTATTAGTTTCGTTTCATTTCTAAAGCAGTTTGCTTAGAAAACAAAGATCTCCATTGCTGAGCACTGTACTGTGTTAAATAAGCTATTTCGGTTCTCGGATTGAGTTCATTTACTACGAAGATGGTTGAGCGCTGCATGTTGATACTTTCTTGGTTTGTGTAATCTAACAAGATATACAACTTTGTAATTTCCTTTCATTTCTAAAGTAGTTTGCTAAGAAAACAAATATCTTCATTTCAAAACACTGTACTGTGTGAAATAAGCTAGTTCTGTTCTCGGTATCAGTAGCTTTACTACGAAGATGTTTGGGTGCAGCAAGTTCATACTTTCCTGGTTTGTGTAATCTAACAAGCTGTACAACCTAGTAGATTCGTTTCATTTCTAAAGTACTTTCCTTAGAAAACAAAGATCTTCATTGCCGAACACTGTACTGTGTGAAATAAGCTTGATCTTTTCACAGACCCATTAGCTTTACTACGAAGATGTTTGAGTGCAGCAAGTTCATACTTTCCTGGTTTGTGTAATCTAACAAGATGTACAACTTAGTAGTTTCATTTTATTTCTAAAGTAGTTTCCTTAGAAAAGAAATATCTTCATTGCCCAACACTATACTGTGTGAAATAAGGTAGTTCTGTTCTCAGAATTAGTTGCTTTCTTAGAAGACGGTTCAGTGAAGCAAGTTCAAACTTTCCTGGTTCGTGTAATCTATCAAGATGTACAACTTAGTAGATTCGTTTCATTTCTAAAGTACTTTCCTTAGAAAACAACGATCTTCATTGCCGAACACTGTACTGTGTGAAATAAGCTTGATCTTTTCACAGACCCATTAGCTTTACTACGAAGATGTTTGAGTGCAGCAAGTTCATACTTTCCTGGTTTGTGTAATCTAACAAGATGTACAACTTAGTAGTTTCGTTTTATTTCTAAAGTAGTTTCCTTAGAAAAGAAATATCTTCATTGCCCAACACTGTACTGTGTGAAATAAGGTAGTTCTGTTCTCAGAATTAGTTGCTTTCTTAGAAGACGGTTCAGTGAAGCAAGTTCAAACTTTCCTGGTTCGTGTAATCTAACAAGATGTACAACTTAGTAGTTTCGTTTAATTTCTAAAGTAGTTTGCTTAGAAAACAAAGATCTTCATTGCCGAACACTGTACTGTGTGAAATAAATTAGTTCTGTTCTTGGAATGAGTTGCTTTCCTATGAAGACAGTAGAGTGAAGCAAGTTAAAACTTACCTGGTTTGGGTAATCTAACAAGATGTACAACTTGGTAGATTTGTTTCATTTCTAAAGTAGTTTGCTTAGAAAACAAAGATCTTCATTGCCAAACATGGTACTGTGTGAGATAATCTAGTTCTGTTCTCGGAATGAGTTGCTTTCCTATGAACACGGTTGAGTGAAGAAAGTTAAAACGTACGTGGTTTGTATAATCTAACAATATGTACAACTTAGTAGATGTGTTTCATTTCTAAAGTAGTTTGCTTAGGAAACAAAGATCTTCATTGCCGAACACTGTACTGTGTTAAATAGCTAGTTCTCTTCTCGGAATGAGTTGCTTTACTACGAAGACGGTTGAGTGCCGCAAGTAGATACTTTCCTGGTTTGTGTAATCTAACTAGATGTACAACTTAGTAGATTCGTTTCATTTCTAAAGTAGTTTGTTTAGAAAACAAACATCTCCATTGAGGAACACTGTACTGTGTCAAAAAAGCTAGGTCTGTTCTCGGAATGAGTTGCGTTACTACGAAGCCATTTGAGTGCAGCAAGTTGATGCTTTCCTTGTTTGTGTAATCTAACAAGATGTACAACTTAGTAGTTTCGTTTCATTTCTAAAGTAGTTTGCGTAGAAAACAAAGATCTGCATTGCCGAACACTGTACTGTGTTAAATAAGCTAGTTCTGTTCTCGGAATGAGTTGCTTTACTACAAAGATGGTTGAGTGGAGCAAGTGGACGCTTTCCTGGTTTGTGTAATCTAACAAGATGTACAAGTTAGTAGTTTCGTTTCATTTCTAAAGCAGTTTTTTAGAAAACAACAATCTTCATTGCTGATCACTGTACTGTTTGAAATAAGCTAGATCTCTTCTCGGAATTATTTGCTTTCTTACGAATACGGTTGAATGCAGAAAGTTCAAACTTTCCAGGTTCGTGTAATCTAACAAGGTATACAACTTAGTAGATTCGTTTCTTTTCTAAAGTTGTTTGCTTAGAAAACAAACATTTTCATTGCCGAACACTTTACTGTGTGAAATAAGGTAGTTCTGTTCTCAGAATGAGTTGCTTTACTGCAAATACGGTCGAGTGCAGCAAGTTGAATCTTTCCTGGTTTGTGTAATCTATCAAGATGTACAAATTAGTAGATTTGTTTCATTTCTAAAGTAGTTTGCTTAGAAAACAAACATCTTCATTGCCGAACACTGTACTGTGTGAAAAAAGCTAATTCTTTTCTTGAAATGAGTTGCTTTCCTGCGAAGACGGTTGACTGAAGGATGTTAAAACATACCTGGTTTGTGTAATCTAACACGATGTACAATTTAGTAGTTTCATTTCATTTCTAAAGCAGTTTGCTTAGAAAACAAAGATCTTCATTGTTGAACACTGAACTGTGTGAAATAAGCAGGTTGGTTCTCGGAATGAGTTGTTGTCTAAGGAAGACGGTTGAGTGCATTAGGATCAAACTTTCCTGGATTGTGTAATCATGCAAGATGCACTACTTGGTATATTTGTATCATTTCTAACGTACTTTGCTTAGAAAACAAAGATCTTCATATCCGAATGCTGTACTGTGTGAAATAAGCAAGATCTGTTCTCAGAATCAGTAGCTTTACTACGAAGACGGTTGAGTGCAGCAAGTTCAAACTTTCCTGGTTTGTGTAACCTAACAAGATGTACAAGTTAGTAGATTCGTTTCATTTCTAAAGTAGTTTCCTTAGAAAACAAAGACCTTCATTGCCGAACACTGTACTGTGTGAAATAAGCTAGTTATGTTCTCAGAATGAGTTGCTTTACTAAGAAAACTTTTGAGTGCAACAAGTGAATACTTTCCTGGCTTGTGTAGTCTAACAAGATGTACAACGTAGTAGATTCATTTCATTTCTAATGTACTTTGCTTAGAAAACAAAGATCTTCATTGCCGATAACTGCACTGTATGAAATAAGCTAGATCTCTTCTCGTCATCAGTACCTTTACTACGAAGACGTTTGAGTGCAACAAGTTCATACTTTCCTGGTTTGTGTAATCTAACAAGATGTACAACTTAGTAGTTTCGTTTAATTTCTAAGGTGGTTTCCTTAGAAAACAAAAATCTTCATTGCCCAAACCTGTACTGTGTGAAATAAGCTAGTTCTGTTCTCGGAATTACTTGCTTTCTTACAAAGACGGTGGAGTGCAGCAAGTTGACCCTTTCCTGGTTCGTGTAATCTAACAACATGTACAATTTAGTAGATTCATTTCATTTCTAAAGTAGTTTGCTTCAAAAACAAAGATCTTCATTGCCGAACACTGTACTGTGTGAAATAAGCTAGTTCTGTTCTCAGAATGAGTTGCTTTACTACAAAGACGGTTGAGTTCAGCAAGTTGAATCTTTCTTGGTTTCTGTAATCTAACAAGATGTACAAATTAGTAGATTCGTTTCCTTTCTAAAGTAGTTTGCTTAGAAAACAAAGATCTTCATTGGGGAACACTGTACTTTGTGAAATAAGATGGTTCTGTTCTCGGAATGAGTTGCTTTCCTACGAAGACAGTTGAGTGCAGCAAGTTGACACTTTTCTGTTTCGTGCAATCTAACAAGATATACAAAGTAGTAGATTCGTTTCATTTCTGAAGTAGTTTGCTTAGAAAACAAAGATCTTCATTGCCGAACACTGTACTGTGTGAAGTAAGCTACTTCTGTTCTCGGAATCAGTTGCTTTCCTACGAAGACGGGTGAGTGAAGCAAGGTAAAACTTACCTGGTTTGTATAATCTAACAAGATGTACAACTTGGTAGATTCGTTTCATTTCTGAAGTAGTTTGCTTCAAAAACAAACACCTTCATTGCCGAACACTGTACTGTGTGAAATAAGCTAGTTCTGTTCTCGGAATGAGTTGCTTTCCTACGAAGACAGGTGAGTGAAGCAAGTTAAAACTTACCAGGTTTGTATAATCTAACAAGATTTACAACTTGGTAGATTCGTTTCATTTCTAAAGTAGTTTGCTTAGAAAACAAAGATCTTCATTGCCGAATACTGTACTTTGTGAAATAAGCTAGTTCTGTTCTCAGAATGAGTTGCTTTCCTACGAAGACGGTTGAGTAAAGCAAGTTAAAACTTACCTGGTTTGTATAATCTAACAAGATGTACAATATAGTAGATTTGTTCCATTTCTAAAGTAGTTTGCTTAGAAAACAAACATCTTCATTACCGAACAGTGTACTGTGTGAAATAAGCTAGTTATGTTAACGGAATGAGTTGCTTTACTATGAAGACAGTTGAGTGCAGGAATTTGACACTTTTCTGGTTTGTGTAATCTAACAAGACGTACAACTTAGTAGTTTCGGTTCATTTCTAAAGCAGTTTGATTAGAAAACAAATATCTTCATTGCCAAACACTGTACTGTGTGAAATAAGCTAGTTCTGTTCTCAGAATGAGTTGCTTTACTACGAAGATGGTTGAGTTCAGCAAGTTGAATCTTTCCTGGTTTGTGTAATCTAACAACATGTACAACTTAGTAGATTCGTTTCATTTCTAAAATAGTTTGCTTAGAAAACAAACATCTTCATTGCAGAACACTGTACTGTGTGAAATAAGCTAGTTCTCTTCTCGGAATCATTTGCTTTACTACGAATATGGTTGAGTGCAGCAAGTTGACACTTTCCTGGTTTGTGTAATCTAACAAGATGTACAACTTAGTAGTTTCGTTTCATTTCTAAAGCAGTTTGCTTAGAAAACGAAGATCTGCATTGCTGAACGCTGTACTTTGTTAAATAATCTAGTTCTGTTCTCGGAATGAGTTCCTTTACTACGAAAACGTTTGAGTGCAGAAAGTTAATACTTTCCTGGTTTGTGTAGTTTAACAAGATGTACAACTTAGTATATTCATTTCATTTCAAACGTACTTTGCTTAGAAAACAAAGATCTTCATTGCCGATCACTGTACTGTGTGAAATAAGCTAGATCTGTTCTCGGAATCAGTAGCTTTACTACAAGCACGTTTGAGTGCAGCAAGTTCATACTTTCCTGGTTTATGTAACCTTAGAAGATGTACAGCTTAGTAGTTTCATTTCATTTCTAAACCATTTTGCTTAGAAAACAGAGATCTTCATTGTCGAACACTGAACTTTGTGAATAAGTAGGTTCTGTTCTCGGAATGAATTGCTTTCCTACAAAGACGGTTGAATCCCTTAGGATCAAACTTTCCTGGATTGTGTAATCTCGCAAGATGCACAATTTAGTAGATTCGTTTCATTTCTAACGTACTTTACTGAGAAAACAAAGATCTTCATATCCGAACACTGTACTGTGTGAAATAAACTAGATTTGTTCTCGGAATCAGTAGCTTTACTACGAATACGGTTGAGTGCAGTAAGTTCAAACTTTCCTGGTTTGTGTAATCTGACAAGATGTACAAGTTAGTAGATTCGTTTCATTTCTAAAGTAGTTTCATTAGAAAAGAAAGATCTTCATTGCTGAACACTGTATTGTGTGAAATAAGCTAGTTATGTACTCGGAATGAGTTGCTTTACTACGAAAACGTTTGGGTGCAGCAAGCTAATACTTTCCTGGTTTGTGTAGTCTAACAAGATGTACAACGTAGTAGATTCATTTCATTTCTAACTTACTTTGCTTAGAAAACAAAGATCTTCATTGCCGATCACTGTACTGGGTGAAATAAGCTAGATCTGTTCTCGGCATCAATAGCTTTACTACAAAGACGTTTGAGTGCACAAGTTCAAACTTTCCTCGTTTGTGTAATCTAACAAGATGTACAACTTAGTAGTTTCGTTTCATTTCTAAAGTGGTTTCCTTAGAAAACAAAGATCTCCATGGCCCAAAACTGTACTGTGTGAAATAAGCTAGTTCTATTCTTGGAATTACTTGCTTTCTTACGAAGACGGTTGAGTGTAGCAAGTTGACACTTTCCTTGTTCGTGTAATCTAACAAGATGTACAACTTAGTAGATTCATTTCATTTCTATAATAGTTTGCTTAGAAAACAAGCATCTTCATTGCCGAATACTGTACTTTGTGAAATATGCTAGTTCTGTTCTCGGAATGAGTTGCTTTACATCAAAGACGCTTGAGTTCAGGAAGTTGAATCTCTCCTGGTTTGGGTAATCTAACAAGATGTACAACTTAGTAGATTCATTTCATTTCTAAAGTAGTTTGCTTAGAAAACAAAGGTGCCGCGCCTTAAAGATGGCGCTGGCTTCCGCCTTCCGCCTTCCGATGGCGAGTGCTCTCCTGGATAAACAAGTCCTTATTTGGCTTGGGCCGTGATCTAGGCTTGCTTCCGCATATGTGGACCTATCTGCATTCACCACGTGGCACACCAGGGTTGGCTGTTCAAAGGCTTCTTAAGCTTTGGGCGGGCTTGTCCCGGGAGCAGTCAAGTGAGTGAGTCAGTGAGTGAGTTGGGCAGTCAAGTGAGTGAGTCAGTGAGTGAGTTGGGCAGTCAGTGAGTGAGTGAGTCAGTGAGGGAGTCGGGCAGTGAGTCAGTGAGTGAGTCAGTCAGGAGTGAGTGAGTGAGTCAGTGTGAGTGAGTGAGGGAGTCAGTGAGTGAGTGAGTCAGTCAGTCAGTGAGTGAGTGAGTCAGAGAGTGAGGCAGTCAGTCAGGCAGTCAGTGAGTGAGTCAGTGAGTGAGTCTGTGAGTGAGTGAGTGAGTCAGTGAGTCAGTGAGGCAGAAGTCAGTCAGTCAGAAGATTGTTGTCAGAAGATTGTTCAAGGTTCCTGAATAAACCGCTGAAAGAAGAGTCCGAGCATTGCGTCTTCCTTGCTGGTCGAGGCAGTCGCGACAAGTGGTGGCCCGTACGGGGAACTCAGAACTTGAAGGGCAGCTAGCTGGTAAGTTCCAGGTAAGTGGACAAAAAGGGTAAAGGCAAGTTCTCCGGTAGAGAGACGATAAGGTCCCATAGCAAAATGGGCAATACATCTTCCAGTATTAGGGTTAAAAGGCACCACAATAAGGTTTCCTTAGAGGAAACGCAGTGAGAAGATTTCTTAAGAATGATAGCTGGCCAATTAATGTATATTTGTTCGTGTGTCTTATTAGTGTATAAAAGTTGGTTAACCTCATGTGGTGTATTTGTGTTGTAGTGTGTCTAGTCATATTACATAGGGCAAACGAGAATGATTCAGAAGCAGTTAAAAAAAATATTTAGAGGAAGTGAGAGAAGAGCGCTCGAGTAAAACATCTAAAAGAAAAAGTAAGGTTCCTGAATAAACTGTTGAAAGAAGAGTCCGAAGAGGGACTCAGAACTTTCTGCAGTCAGGGCAGTGCACTGGTAAGTTCCCAGGTAAGGTGGGAATCCGCGACAAAAGTGGGGATTTTGCTCTTCTCGGTAGAAAAAGAGGGAGCAGGAAAGTTCCCAGGTAAGGTGGGAATCCGCGACAAAAGCGGGGAATTTTGCTCCTCTCGGTAGAAAAAGAGGGAGCAGGAAGGGTTCGCGGTGTAGTGAACCAAAAGTAAAAGTTTTAAAAGAATTTTTTGCAAGTGTAGCCATGGGCGCTTCTCACTCGCACCCAATTTTTTGGCTCTGAATGAGCTGCTTCGTTCAAAAAACTTAAAGATAAAGGGGAGTACCCTGGAGAGGTTCCTGGAGGAATGTGATGCCATAGCCCCTTGGTTTGCGTGCTCTGGAAGTCTTACAATCCCTTCATGGGAAAATTTGGGCGAAGATCTTGATTTTGCAGCAGACCAAGGCACGCTTAAGGGCGGGGTAAGATCGATCTGGAGGTTAGTGAGGAACTGCCTCGAGGAAGAAAGGTCGGAACAGGCAAACAGTGAAAAAGAGGCAAAAACAAAGAACAACTTAAGATTCAGAGTCTACAGATTCTAAAGAAGGGCTGCAGGCTCTCATAAAACAAATGAAAAGATCAAAAAAAAAAAAAAAAAAAAAAAAAGAGAGAGAGGGGGACTCCCGGGAAAAAAGCCGGGTGTGGTGGCTCAGGCCATCCCAGCACATGGGAGGCAGAGCAGGACTGCCACAAGTTCAAAGCCAGCCTGGTCTACATAGTGAGTTCCAGGGCAGCCAGGAAAAGCAGAGGCACTGAGACTGGTTTTAGGTTACTGGAGCTGCTATTGTCAACGCATTAGCAATCTTAAGGAAGGTGGAAGGAAGGTGTCCTGACTTGATTTACATTAAAACAATGGAGAGGATGCCTGAGGAAAGACTGTAAAAAATGCAAATTCTTGGAAAGAGCTGACTGGAGAAGGAACCTGCTTTTCAAGGCTATATTGAACTTGAACTGCAGAAGTTTGATGACTGCTGATGGTGGTTGAGTTTGCATTGTTTTAGTTTCTCCTTGCTAATGTTGTTAAAAGACCTTGGATTATACTAGGGCTGCAAATTTATCCAGATTTTTGTCTAGTTTTCTATTACAGAATTGGTTGCTTGAATTTGAAGATACCTTAAAAGAATTGAGGCTGGCTGTAGTTAATGTGAATTCTACCTGCATGGACCTCTCCTTTGCCTCTGGATTGTCATCTTGGCTGATCTCCGCTATGAATCATCTGAAGGAATGGGCGGGTTTGGGTGCTCTTTAGCAGGCCTTCTGTTACTGGTCTCTTTGGTTTGCTTGTGGTGTCTGTGTAAAATCAGGGTCACGCAATGACGGGATGCAGCTATGATCATTCAAGCCTTTACTGCCATAGAGGCTGCACAGTCCCCCTAAGTCTGGCTGGCTACAACTAAAAGTTAATCTTCTTTCTGCTCAGGTTGCGAGGCTAAGCACTGCACTCTGGGTTAGCCCTAGAAATCCAGAGAAGAGCATGTTTGATTGCATGCGGGTTGATGCCCCAGATCCCGCCTCTGAGAAAAAGGCATCAGGGTTGCAAAAATACGCATCATCAGAGATCAGACCTCTACTCTTACCTGTGGCTTGTTTTAAAACAAAAAGGGGGAACTGTAGAGAGCTGCGAGGTGCCGCGCCTTAAAGATGGCGCTGGCTTCCGCCTTCCGCCTTCCCGATGGCGAGTGCTCTCCTGGATAAACAAGTCCTTATTTGGCTTGGGCCGTGATCTAGGCTTGCTTCCGCATATGTGGACCTATCTGCATTCACCACGTGGCACACCAGGGTTGGCTGTTCAAAGGCTTCTTAAGCTTTGGGCGGGCTTGTCCCGGGAGCAGTCAAGTGAGTGAGTCAGTGAGTGAGTTGGGCAGTCAAGTGAGTGAGTCAGTGAGTGAGTTGGGCAGTCAGTGAGTGAGTGAGTCAGTGAGGGAGTCGGGCAGTGAGTCAGTGAGTGAGTGAGTCAGTGAGTGAGTGAGTCAGTGAGGGAGTGAGTGAGGGAGTCAGTGAGTGAGTCAGTCAGTCAGTCAGTGAGTGAGTGAGTCAGAGAGTGAGGCAGTCAGTCAGGCAGTCAGTGAGTGAGTCAGTGAGTGAGTCTGTGAGTGAGTGAGTGAGTGAGTGAGTCAGTGAGTGAGTCAGTGAGGCAGAAGTCAGTCAGTCAGAAGATTGTTGTCAGAAGATTGTTCAAGGTTCCTGAATAAACCGCTGAAAGAAGAGTCCGAGCGTTGCGTCTTCCTTGCTGGTCGAGGCAGTCGCGACACCTGAACACTGTACTGTGTTAAATATGCTAGTTCTGTTCTCTCAATGAGTTCCTTTACTACGATGACGGTTGAGTGCCGGAAGTTGATACTTTCCTGGTTTGTGTAATCTAAGAAGATATACAACTTTGTAGTTTCGTTTCGTTTCTAAAGTAGTTTGCTTAGAAAACAAAGATCTTCATTGCCAAACACTGTACTGTGTGAAATAAGCTAGATCTGTTCTTGGAATCAGTAGCTTTATTACGAAGATGTTTGAATGCAGCAAGCTCATACTTTCCTGGTTTGTGTCATCTAACAATATGTACAACTTAGTAGATTCGTTTCATGGCTAAAGCAGTTTCCTAAGAAAAGAAAGATCTTCATTGCCCAACACTGTACTGTGTGTAATAAGCTAGTTCTGTTCTCGGAATAAGTTGATTTCTTACGAAGACAGTTGAGTGCAGCAAGTTCAAACTTTCCTGGTTCGTGTAATCTAACAAGATGTACAACTTAATAGATTAGTTTCATTTCTAACGTAGTTTGCTTAGAAAACAAATATCTTCATTGCCAAACACTGTACTGTGGTGAAATAAGCTAGTTCTGTTCTCGGAATGAGTTGCTTTCCTACGAAGACAGTTGAGTGCAGGAAGTTGACACTTTCCTGGTTTGTGTAATCTAACAAGATGTACAACTTAGTTGATTCGTTTCATATCTAAAGTAGTTTGCTTAGAAAACAAACATCTTCATTGCCGATCACTGTACTGTGTGAAATAAACTAGATCTGTTCTCGGAATCAGTAGCTTTACTATGAAGACGTTTGAGTGCAGCAAGTTCATACTTTCCTGGTTTGTGTAATCAATCAAGATGTACAACTTAGTAGATTCGTTTCAATTCTAAAGTAGTTTCCTTAGAAAACAAAGATCTTCATTGCCCAACACTGTCCTGTGTGAAATAAGCTAGTTCTGTTCTCGGAATTAGTTGTTTCTTAGGAGGACGGTTGAGTGCAGCAAGTTCGAACTTTCCTGGTTCTTGTAATCTAACAAGATATACAACTTAGTACATTCGTTTCATTTCTAAAGTAGTTTTCTTAGAAAGAAAACATCTTCATTGCCGAACACTGTACTGTGTGATATAAGCTAGATCTGTTCTCGGAATCAGTAGCTTTAGTACGAAGACGGTTGAGTGCAACAAGTACAAACTTTCCTGGTTTGTGTTATGAAACAAGATGTAAAAGTTAGTAGATTCGTTTCATTTCTAAAGTAGTTACCTTAGAAAAAAAAAACTTCATTTCCAAACACTGGACTGTGTGAAATAAGCTAGTTCTGTTCTTGGAATGAGTTGCTTTCCTACAAAGACAGTTCAGTGCAGCAAGTTCAAACTTTCCAGGTTTGTGTAATCTGACAAGATGTATAATTTAGTAGATTCGTTTCATTTCTGAAATAGTTTGGTTAGGAAAACAAACATCTTCATTGCCCAACACTGTATTGTGTGAGATAAGCTAGTTCTATTCTCGGAATGAGTTGCTTTCCAACAAAGATGGTTGAGTGAAGCATAATAAAAGATACCTGGTTTGTTTAATCTAACAAGATGTACAACTTCGTAGTTTCATTTCATTTCTAAAGCAGTTTGCTTAGAAAACAAAGATCTTCATTCTCGAACACTGAACTGTGTGAAATAAGCAGGTTCTGTTCTCGGAATGAGTTGCTTTCCTACGAAGATGGTTGAGTGCCTTAGGATCAAACTTTCCTGGACTGGGTAATCTCGCAGGATGCACAACTTAGTAGATTCGTTTCATTTCTAAAGTATTTTGCTTAGAAAACAGAGATCTTCATATCCGAACACTGTACTGTGTGAAATAAGCTAGATCTCTTCTCGGACTCAGTAGCTTTACTACGAACACGGTTGAGTGCAGCAAGTTCAAACTTTCCTGGTTTATGTAATCTAACAAGATGTACAAGTTAGCAGATTCATTTCATTTCTAAAGCAGTTTCCTTAAGAAACAAAGATCTTCATTTCCAAACACTATACTGTGTGAAATAAGCTAGTTCTGTTCTCAGAATGAGTTGCTTTCCAACGAAGACAGTTCAGTGCAGCAAGTTCAAACTTTCCAGGTTTGTGTAATCTGACAAGATATAAAATTTAGTAGATTCGTTTCATTTCTGAAATAGTTTGCTTAGAAAACAAAGATCTTCATTGCTGAACACTCTACTGTGTGAAATACCTAGTTCTGTTCTCGGAATGAGTTGCTTTCCTATGAAGACGGTTGAGTGAAGTATCTTGTTAGATTACACAAACCAGGAAAGTGTCAACTTGCTGCACTCAACAGTCTTCATATTAAATCAACTTATTCCGAGAACAGAACTAGCTCATTTCACACAGTACAGTTTTCGGAAATGAAGATGATTGTTTTCTGAACAAACTACTTTAGAAAAGAGGCAAATCTACTAAGTTGTACATCTTGTTAGATTACACAAACAAGGAAAGTTTGAACTTGGTGCACTCAACTGTCTTCGTAGGAAAGCAAATCATTCCGAGAACAGAACTACCTTAGTTCACACACTACAGTATTTTGAAATGAAGATATTTGTTTCTAAACAAACTACTTTAGAAATAAGGCGAATCTACTAAATTGTACATATTCGTAGATTACATAACCAAGGAAAGTTTGAACTTACTGCACTCAACACTCTTCGTAAGAAAGCAACTGATCCCGACAACAGAACTAGCTGCACTCAACACTCTTTGTAAGAAAGCAACTAATCCCGACAACAGAACTAGGTCATTTCACACAGTACAGTGTTTGGAAATGAAGTTGTTTGCTTTCTTAACAAACTACTTTAGAAATCAGGAGAATCGACTAACTTGTACATCTTTTTAGATTACACTAACTAGGAATATTTGAACTTTCTGCACTCAAGCATCTTTATAAGAAAGCAACTGATTCCGAGAAGAGACCCAGCTTAATTCACAGAGTACAGTGTTCGGCAATGAAGATGTTTGTTTTCTAAACAAACTACTTTAGAAATGAAGTGAAATTACTAAATTGTATATCTTGTTAGATTACACAAACAAGGAAAGTTTGATCTTGCTGCACTCAAACGTCTTCGTAAGAAAGCAAATCATTCAGAGAACAGAACTAGCTTAGTTCACACAGTACAGAGTTTTGAAATGAAGATGTTCGTTTTCTAAAAAAACTATTTTGTAAATAAGGAGAATCTACTATATTGTACATCTTCTTAGATTACACTAACTAGGAATGTTTGAACTTGCTACACTCAACATTCTTCGTAGGAAAGCAACTGATTCCGAGAACAGAACCAGCTTATATCACACAGTACAGTGTATGGCATTGAAGATGTTTGTTTTCTAAACATACTACTTTAGAAATCAGGTGAATATACTAAGTTGTACATATTGTTAGATTACACAAAGAAGGAACGTTTGAACTTGTTGCACTCAACACTCTTCGAAAGAAAGCAACTGATCCCGACAACAGAACTAGCTTATTTCACAGAGTACAATGTTCGGCAATGAAGATGTTTGTTTTCTAAACAAACTACTTTGGAAAAGAAGTGAATCTACTAAATTGTACATCTTGTAAATTACACTAACTTGGAATGTTTGAACTTGCTGCACTCAACCTTCTTCGTAGGAAAGCAACTGATTCAGAAAACACAACTAGCTCATTTCATACAGTACAGTTTTCAGAAATGAAGATGTTCGTTTTCTAAACAAACTACTTTAGAAAGGAGGCGAAAGTACTTAGTTGTACATCTTGTTAGATTACAGAAACAAGGAAAGTTTGGATTTGCTTCCCCAACCCATCTTCTTAAGAAAGCAACTGATTCTGAGAACAGAACTAGCTCATTTCACGCAGTACAGTGCTTGGCAATGAAGATGTTTGTTTTCTAAACAAACTGCTTTAGAAATCAGGCAAATCTACTAAGTTCTACATCTTTTTGGATTACACTAACTAGGAATATTTGAACTTTCTGCACTCAAGCATCTTTGTAAGAAAGTAACTGATTCCGAGAACAGAACTAGCTTAATTCACAGAGTACAGTGTTTGGAAATGAAGATGTTTTTATTCTAAACAAACTACTTTAGAAATGAGGTGAATCTCCAAAGTTGTACATCTTGTTAGATTACACAAACAAGGTAAGTTTGAACGTGCTGCACTAAAACGTCTTCCTAAGAAAGCAAATCATTCAGAGAACAGAACTAGCTTAGTTCACACAGTACAGTGTTTTGAAATGAAGATGTTTGTTTTCTAAACAAACTACTTTAGACATAAGGCGAATCTACTAAATTATACATCTTCTTTGATCACACAACCAAGGATAGTTTGAACTTGCTGCACTTAACACTCTTCGTAAGAAAGCAACTGATTCCGAGAACAGAGCTAGCTCATTTCACATTGTATAGTTTTTGGAAATGAAAATGATTGTTTTCTAAACAAACTACTTTAGAAATGAGGCGAATCTACTACTTTATACATCTTGTTAGATTACACAAACAAGGAAATTTTGAATTTGCTGCCCTAAGCCCTCTTCGTAAGAAAGCAACTGATCCCGACAACAGAACTAGCTCATTTCACACAGTACAGTTTTCAGAAATGAAGATGTTTGTTTTCTAAACAAACTACTTTAGAAATAAGGTGAATCTACTAAGTTGTATATCTTTTCAGATTACACTAACTAGGAATATTTCAACTTTCTGCACTCAAGCGTCTTTGTAAGAGAGGAACTGATTGCGAGAACAGAACTAGCTTAATTCTCAAAGTGCAGTGTTTGGCAATGAAGATGTTTGTTTTCTAAACAAACTACTTTAGAAATGAGGCAAATCTACTACGTTGTACATCTTTTTAGATTACACAAGAAAAGGAAATTTTGAACTTGCTTCACTAAACTGTCTTCGTAAGAAAGCAACTCATTCCCAGAACAGGACTAGCTTATTTCACACAGTACAGTGTTCAGCAATAAAGATGTTTGTTTTATAAACAAACTACTTTAGAAATGAGGCAAATCTACTAAATTTAACATCTTGTTAGATTACACAAACAAGAAAGTTTGAACTTGCTGCACTCAACCGTCTTCATAAGAAAGTACCGGATTCTGAGAATAGGACTAGCTTAGTTCAAACAGTACAGTGTTTTGAAATGAAGATGTTTGTTTTCTAAACAAACTACTTTAGAAATAAGGCAAATCTACTAAATTGTACATATTCTTATATTACAAAACCAAGGAAAGTTTGATCTTGCTGCACTCAACACTCTTCGTAAGAAAGCAACTGATCCCGACAACAGAACTAGCTTATTTCACAGAGTACAGTGTTCAGCATTGAAGATGTTTGTTTTCTTCACAAACTGCTATAGAAATGAGGAGAATCTACTAAATTGTACCTCTTCTTAGATTACACTAACTAGGATTATTTGAACTGGCTGCACTCAAGCGTCTTTGTAAGAAAGCAACTCATTCTGAGAACAGAACTAGCTTATTTCACAGAGTACAGTGTTCGGCAATGAAGATGTTTGTTTTCTAAACAAACTACGTTAGAAATGAGATGAATCTACTACGTTGTACATCTTGTTAGATTACACAAACAAGGAAAATTTGAACTTGATGCACTCAACCCTCTTCGTAAGAAAGCAACTGCTTCCGAGAAAAGAACAAGCTCATTTTACACAGTACCATTTTCAGAAATGAAGATGATTGTTTTCTAAACAAGCTACTTTAGAAATGAGGCGAATCTACTAAGTCGTATATCTTGTTAGATTACACAAAGAAGGAATGTTTGAACTTGCTGCACTCAACCGTCTTCGTAGGAAAGCAACTCATTCTAAGAACAGAACTAGCTTAGTTCACACAGTACAGTGTTTTGAAATGAAGATGTTTGTTTTCTAAACAAACTACTTTAGAAATAAGAAGAATCTACTAAACTGTACATCTTCTTAGGTTACACTAACTAGGAATGTTTGAACTTGCTGCCATTAACCCTCTTCCTAAGAAAGGAACTGATTTCGAGAACAAAACTAGCTCATTTCACACAGAACAGTTTTCGGAAATTAAGATGATTGTTTTCTAAACAAACTACTTTAGAAATGAGGTGAATGTACTAAGTTGTACATCTTGTTAGATTACACAAACAAGGAAAGTTTGAACTTGCTGCCATCAACCGTCTTTGTAAGAAAGCAACACATTCCAAGAACAGAACTAGCTTAGTTCACACAGCACAGTGTTTGGAAATGAAGATGTTTGTTTCCTAAACAAACTACTTTAGAAATGAGGTGAATCTACTAAATTGTACATCTTCTTAGATTACACTAACTAGGAATGTTTGAACTTGCTGCCATCAACCCTCTTCGGAAGAAAGCAACTGATTCCGAGAACAGAACTAGCTAGTTTCACACAGTAGGGTTTTCGGAAATGAAGATGATTGTTTTCTAAACAAACTACTTTAGAAATGAGGTGAATCTACTAAATTGTGCATCTTCTTAGATTACACTTATTTAACACAGTACAGTGTTCAGAAATGAAGATTTTTTTTTCTAAACAAACTACTTCAGAAATGAAGCAATTCTAATAAGTTGCACAAGTTGTTAGATGGCACAAACTAGGAAAGTTTGAAATTGCTGCACTCAACCTTCTTTGTGGGAAAGCAACTCCTTCCAAGAGCAGAACTAGGTTACTTCACACTGTACAATGTTCGGCAAGGAACATGTTTGTTTTCTAAACAAACTACTTTAGAATTGAGGCGAATCTATGAACTTCTACATCTTGTTAGATGACACAAACTAGAAACGTCTGAACTTCCTGAACTCAACCTTCTTCATAGGAAAGCAACTCATTCCAAGAGCAGAACTAGCTTACTTCACACAGTACACTTTTCGGCAATGAAGTTCTTTGTTTTCTAAACAATCTACTTTAAAAGTGAGGTGAATCTACTAAGTTGTACATCTTGTCAGATTACACAAACTAGGAAAGTTTGAACTTTCTGCATTCAACTTTCTTGGTGGGAAAGCAACTCTTTCCAAGAGCAGAACTAGCTTACTTCACACAGTAAGTACAGTGTTCAGAAATTAACTTGTTTGTTTTCTAAACAAACTACGTTAGAAATGATGTGAATCTACTAAGTTGTACATCTTCTTAGATTACACAAACAAGGAACGTTTGAACTTGCTACACTCAACCTTCTTCGTAGGGAAGCAACTCATTCTAATATCAAAACTAGCTTACTTCACACAGTAAGTACAGAGTTTGGAAATGAACATGTTTGTTTTCTAAACAAACTACGTAAGAAATGAGGCACATCTACTAAGTTGTACATCTTGTTAGATTACCCAACAAGGAAAGTTTGAACTTGCTACCATAAACCCTTTTCGTAAGAACACACCTGATTCCGAGAACAGAACTAGGTCATTTCACACAGTACAGAGCTTGGCAATGAAGATGTTTGTTTTCTAAAGTAACTACTTTAGAAATGAAGCGAATCAACTAAGTTGTACATCTTGTTAGATGACACAAACAAGGAACGTTTTAACTTGCTGCGCTCAACCTTCTTCATGGGAAAGCAACTCATTCCAAGAGAAGAACTAACTTAATTCACACAGTACAGTGTTTGGCAAGGAACATGTTTGTTTTATAAACAAACTACGTTAGAAATGAGGCAAATCTACTCAGGTGTACATCTTGTTAGATGACACAAACAAGGAACGTTTGAACTTGCTGCACTCAACCTTCTCCATGGGAAAGCAACTCATTCTAAGAGGAGAACTAGCTTACTTCACACAGTAAGTACAGTGTTCTAAAATGAACATGTTTGTTTTCTAAACAAAATACCTAAGAAATGAGGCGAATCTACTAAGTTGTACATCATGTTAGATTACACAAACAAGGAAAGATTGAACTTGTTGCACTCAGCCCTATTCGTAGAAAAGCAACTCCTTCTGAGAACACAACTAGCTTATTTAACACAGTACAGTGTTCAGAAATGAAGATGTTTGATTTCTAAACAAACTACTTTAGATGTGAAGCGAATCTACTAAGTTGCACATCTTGTTAGATGACACAAACTAGGAAAGTTTGAACTTGCTGCACTCTACATTCTTCACGCGAAAGCAACTCATTCCAAGAGCAGAACTAGCTTACTTCACACAGTAAGTACAGTGCTCGGAAATGCACATATTTGTTTTCTAAACAAACTACGTTAGAAATGTGGTGAATCTACTAGGTTGTACATCTTCTTAGATTACACAAACAAGGAAAGTTTGAACTTGCTGCACTCAACTTTCTTCGTGGGAAAGAAACTAATTCCAAGAGCAGAACTAGCTTACTTCACACAGTACATTGTTCGGCAATGAACATGTTTGTTTTCTAAACAAACTGTGTTAGAAATGAGGTGAAACTACAAAGTTGTATATCTTGATAGATTACACAAACTAGGAAATTTTGAACTTGCTGCACTCAACCTTCTTCGTAGGAAAGCAACTCATTCCGAGAGTAGAACTAGCTTATTTCACACAGTACAGTGTTTGGTAATGAAGATGTGTCTTTTCTATAGAAACGACATTAGAAATGAACTGAATCTACAATGTTGAACATAGTGTTAGATTACACAAACAAGGAAAGTTTGTAGTTGCTGCACTCAACACTTTTCCCAGGAAAGCAACTGATTCTGAGAACTGAACCAGCTTATTTAAGAAAGTACAGTGTTCGGCAATGAAGATGTTTGTTTTCTAATCAAACTACTTTAGAAATGAAGCAAATGTACAAAGTTGTACATCTTGTTAGATGACACAAACTAGGAAAGTTTGCACTCAACTTTCTTCCTGGGAAAGCAACTCATTCCAAGAGCGGAACTAGCTTACTTCACCAAGCATGTAGTGTTCGGAAATGAACATGTTTGTTTTCTAAACAAACTACGTTAGTAATGAGGCGAGTCCATGAAGGTGTACATCTTGTTAGATTACAAAAACAAGGAAAGTTTGAACTTCCTGAACTCAACCTTCTTCGTGGGATAGCAACTCATTACAAGAGCAGAACTAGATTACTTCACACAGTACAGTTTTCGGCAATGAACATGTTTGTTTTCTAAACATACTATATTAGAAGTGAGGCTAATCTACTAAGTTGTACATCTTTTTAGATGACACAAACTAGTAAAGTTGGAACTTGCTGCACTCAACATTCTTCGTGGGAAAGCAACTCATTCCAAGAGCAGAACTAACTTACTTCACACAGTACAGTGTTCTGAAATGAACATGTTTGTTTTGTAAACAAACTACTTTAGGAATGAGGCGAATCTACTAAGTTGTACATCTTGTTAGAATACACAAACAGGGAAAGATTGAACTTCCTGCACTTAACCCTCTTCGTAGGAAAGCAACTCATTCCGAGAACAGAATGAGCTTATTTAACACAGTACAGTGTTCGGCAATGAACATGTTTTTTTCTAAAGAAACTACTTCAGAAAAAAAGCGAATCTACTAAAATGCATGTCTTGTTAGATGACACAAACTAGGAAAGTTTGAACTTACTGTACTCAACCTTCTTCGTAGGACACCAACTCATTCCAAGAGCAGACTAGCTTATTTTACACAGTACAGTATACGACAATGAACATGTTTCTTTTCTAAACAAACTACTTTATAAATGAGCCCAAACTACTAAGTTGTATATCGAGATAGATTACACAAACCAGGAAAGTTTGAACTTGCTGCACTCAACACTCTTCGTACGAAAGCAACTCAATCCGAGAGCAGAACTAGCTTATTTCTCACAGTACAGTGTTCCGTAATGAAGATGTTTGTTTTCTAAACCAACTGCTTGAGAATTGAGGAGAAATGACTAAGTTGTACATCTTGTTAGATGAAACAAACTAGGAAAGTTTGAACTTGCTGCACTCAACCTTCTTCTTAGGAAAGCAACTCATTCCAAGAGCAGAATTCTTACTTCACACAGTACAGTGTTCGGGAATGAAGATTTCTCTTTTATAGAAATGACATTAGAAAAGAAATGAATCTACTAAGTTGTACATCTTGTTATATTACACAAACAAGGAAGGTTGAACTTGCTGCACTCAACACTGTTCGTAGGAAAGCAACTGAAAATGAGAACAGAACTAGCTTATTTAAGAAAGTACAGTGTTCAGCAATGAAGATGTTTGTTTTCAAAACAAACTACTTGAGAAATGAAGCTATTATATGAAGTTGTACATCTTGTTCGATTACACAAACAAGGAAAGTTTGAACTTGCTGCACTCAAACTTCTTCGTGGGAAAGCAACTCATTCCAAGAGCAGAACTAGCTTACTTCACAGTAAGTACAGTGTTAGGAAATGAACATGTTTGTTTTCTATACAAACTACTTTATAAATGAGGTGAATCTACTAAGTTGTACATCTTGTTAGATTACACAAACAAGGAAAGGTTGAACTTGCTGCACTCAACCCTCTTCGTAGGAAAGCAACTCATTCCAAGAGCAGAACTAGCTTACTTCACAGTAAGTACAGTGTTAGGAAATGAACATGTTTGTTTTCTATACAAACTACTTTATAAATGAGGTGAATCTACTAAGTTGTACATCTTGTTAGATTACACAAACAAGGAAAGGTTGAACTTGCTGCACTCAACCCTCTTCGTAAGAAAGCAACTCATTCCAAGAGCAGAACTAGCTTACTTCACACAGTACAGTGTATGGCAAAGAACATGTTTGTTTTCTAAGCAAACTACATTAGAAATGATGCGAAACTCCTAAGTTGTATATCTAGATAGATAACACAATTAGGAAAGTTTGAACTCAACCCTCTTAGTAGGAAAGCAACTCATTCCGAGAGCAGAACTAGCTTATTTCACACAGTACAGTGTTCATTAATGAAGACGTTTCTTTTATAAACAACTTACTTGAGAATTGAGGTGAAACTACTAAGGTGTACATCTTGTTAGATGACACTAACTAGGAAAGTTTGAACTTGCTGCACTCAACCTTCTTCGTGGGAAAGCAACTCATTCCAAGAGCAGAACTAAGTTACTTCAAACAGTCCAGTGTTCCGCAATGAACATGTTTGCTTTCCAAACAATATACTTTAGAATTGAGGCGAATCTACTAAGTTGTACATCTAGTTAGATGACACAAACTAGGAAAGGCTGAACTTACTGTACTCAACCTTCTTCGTAAGGAAAGCTACTCATTCCAAGAGCAGAATTAGGTTGCTTCACACAGTACAGTGTTTGGCAATTAACATGTTTGTTTTATAAACAAACTAAGTTAGCATTGAGAAGAATCTACTAAGTTGTACATCTTAATAGATTACACAAACTATGAAAGTTTGAACTTGCTGCCCTCAACCCTCTTCGTAGGAAAGGAACTCATTCCGAGAGCAGAACTAGCTTATTTCACAGAGTACAGTGTTCGGTAACGAAGATGTTTGTTTTGTAAAGAAACTCCGTTAGAAATGAAGCGAATCTAGTAAGGTGTACATCTTGTTAGATTACACTAACTAGGAAAGTTTGAACTTCCTGCACTCAAACGTCTTCGTAGTAAAGCAACTCATTCCAAGAGCAGAACTAGGTTATTTAACACAGAACAGTGTTCAGCAATGAAGATCTTTGTTTTCTAAGCAAACTACTGTAGCAGACAGCGTCAGCTTCGCTGAGATGAACTTCCAGACCAGGCACAGTTATGGAGGAAGGGATATTATTTATTGAAGCTTACAGATCCAGGGGAAGTTCCATAATGGCAAGAGAAGCTGCCTGCTCTCCACAGGGCCAAGCAGAGAGAGCAAAAGCCAACCAGCCACCACAGCACACAGAGCAAAAAACTACAGCCAAAAGCTCACACAGCACACTTCAGGAACTCCTGCTAGGCACATTTGCATATCTTTACAATAGAATCTCAAACCCACACCTTAAGACCAGCCCCCAGTGACATTGCCTCTAGCAAGGTGATTGCAGATGCAAACTATAACTAATAAAACACTGAATATATTGGGGGACATATATTCAAACTACCACATTCCGCCCCTGCCCCCCAATATATTTAGCTCCTGGCCCCCAATAGATTTATAACTATCACACATGGTAAATTGTACTCAGTCCAATTTCAAAGGTTCTCACAGTCTTGATCAACTTAAGATAGTGAGTCCTGTAAAATCAAACAAGTTAAATACTTTCAACATGTAAAGGCACAGAGTAAACATTTTTAACTGTATAAGGAATAGCAAGGAAAAACTAGAACAATGCAAACTCAGCCACCATCAGCAGTCATCAAACTTCTGCAGTTCAAGTTCAAAATAACCAGAGACTGACAGTCTCCAGGTTTTCCAATTCCACCCCTCCAGCTGGGCAGAGTCGCCAGGGAAAACTTTCATCCCATGCCAACACTGCACTCCATGGTAGTCCTTTTGCACAGTCCTGGTATATCCAAAACATCTTCAGGTCTCCATGTAAACCACGGTCCATCTTCCAAAGGCTCTTCCAGCCTACTCCTGAGGGTCTTCATGCCCTGCCTCATGCCACATCTCAGCAGCGGCTCCTGGAACCGTGTGCAATTCATGACCTTTCTATGCATTTTTCATATTTCCAAAACTAATACCAGGTGGGCAGGACACAGCCATATTCTTAATCCAGGGACAAAATAAATCATAGCCTTGAAAA
The DNA here is from genome assembly GCA_036365145.1 of Orientallactaga sibirica. Lineage (NCBI taxonomy): Eukaryota > Metazoa > Chordata > Mammalia > Rodentia > Dipodidae > Orientallactaga > Orientallactaga sibirica. The sequence continues at coordinate 140,963 of JAEOAD010001274.1, forward strand.
GCAGGTTCCTTCTGCAGTCAGCTCTTTCCAAGAATGTGCATTTTTAACAGTTTTTCCTCAGGCATGCTCTCCATTGTTTTAATGTAAATCAAGTCAGGCCACCTTCCTTCCACTTTCCTTAAGATTGCTAATGCCTTGACAATAGCAGCTCCAGTAACCTAAAACCGGTCTCAGTGCCTCTGCTTTTAACTTGCTTGAGGTTTTCCAACTTAAAATCTTTAAATCTCAGTCCGATATCTTTAGCCAAGCACATCAGTCCATTACAAATTTAACCTTGATCAAACTTTCTGGGCCTGGATAGCAGAACGTAGCCATCCTTATGCCAGTAGCCCAGTTCCAACAAAGTCTTCTGCAGTCTTTCCTTCCCCTTGGAAACCTCATAAGCCAAGCCTCGAAGTTCAGTACTATTTGCACTTAGCATTTTCAAACTCTCATCAGAATAGTCCATAAAACTTGGCTTACCACTCCAGAAGGCACCTTCAATTGCAAGCACCAAGTGCATGCCCATTCCTACAAAACAAAGGTTCCAAACAACGAATATCCACACAGTCAGGTTCATCTCACCCCACACTCCTCGGTACCACTTTACTGTTGCAGACAGCTTCAGGTTCGCAGAGATGAACTTCCAGACCAGGCACAGTTATGGAGGAAGGGATATTTTTTTATTGAGGCTTACAGATCCAGGGGAAGTTCCATAAAGTCAGGAGAAGCGGCCTGCTCTCCACAGGACAAGGCAAGAGAGCAAAACCAAGCCAGCCACCACAGCACACAGAGCAAAAAACTACAGCCAAAAGGTCACACAGCACACTTCAGGAACTCCTGCTAGGCACATTTGCATATCTTTACAATGGAATCTCAAACCCACACCTTAAGACCAGCCCCCAGTGACATTGCCTCTAGCAAGGTGATTGCAGATGCAAAGTATAACTTATAAAACACTGAATATATTGGGGGACATATATTCAAACTACCACAACTACTTTAGAAATGAAACGAATCTGCTAAGTTGTACATCTTGTTAGATTACAGAAACCAGGTAAGTTTTAACTTGCTTCACTCAACCACCTTCATAGGAAAGCAACTCATTCCGAGAACAGAACTAGCTTATTTCACACAGTACATGTTCGGTAATGAAGATCTTTGTTTTCTAAGCAAACTACTTTAGAAATGAAACGAATCTACAATGTGGTACATCTTGTTAGATTACACAAACCAGGTAAGTTTTAAAACATGCTTCACTCAACCATCTTTGTAGGAAAGCAACTCATTCTGAGAACAGAACTAGCTTATTTCACACAGTACAGTGTTCGGCAATGAAGATCTTTGTTTTCTAAGGAAACTACTTTAGAAATGAAACAAATCTATTAAGTTGTACATCTTGTTAGGTTACATGACGTAGGAAAGTTTGAACTTGCTGCACTCAACCGTCTTCATAGGAAAGCAACTCATTCCGAGAACAGAACTAGGTATTTCACACAGTACAGTGTTTGGCAATGAAGATCTTTGTTTTTTAAGCAAACTATTTTTGAAATGAAACGAACTTACTAAGTTGTACATCTTGTCAGATTACACAAACCAGGAAAATTTGAACTTGCTGCATTCAACTGTCTTCGTAGGAAAGCAACTCATTCCGAGAACAGAACTAGCTTATTTCACACAGTAGTGTGTTTGACAATGAAGAACTTTGTTTTCTTAGGAAACTATTTTAGAAATGAAACGAATCTACAAAGTTGTATATCTTGTTAGATTACACAAACCAGGAAAGTTTGAACTTGCTGCACTCAACCATCTTTGTAGTAAAGCAACTCATTCTGAGAACAGAACCAGCTTATTTCACACAGTACAGTGTTCGGCAATCAAGATGTTTGTTTTTTAAGAAAACTACTTTATAAATTAAATGAATCTACTAAGTTGTACATCTTTTTAGATTACACAAACCAGGTAAGTTTTAACTTGCTTCACTCAAGCGACTTCGTAGGAAAGCAACTCATTCTGAGAATAGAACTAGCTTATTTCACACAGTACAGAGTTCGACAATGTAGATTTTTGCTTTCTAAGCAATCTACTTTAGAAATCAAACGGATCTACGAAGTTGTACATCTTGTTAGATTACACAAACCAGGAAAGTATCAACTTGCTGCACTCAACTGTCTTCGTAGGAATGCAACTTATTCCGAGAACAGAACCTGATTATTTCACACAGTTCAGTGTTTGACAATGAAGATCTTTGTTTTCTAAGCAAACTATTTTTGAAATGAAACGAATCTACAAAGTTGTATATCTTGTTAGATTACACAATCCAATAAAGTGTCAACTTGCTGCACTCAACAGTCTTCATAGTAAAGCAAGTCATTCCAAGAACAGAAGTAGCTTATTTGATACAGTACAGAGTTCGACAATGAAGATCTTTGTTTTATAAGCAAACTAGAAATGAAACGAATCTAGAAAGTTGTATATCTTGCTAGATTACACAAACCAGTCAAGTGTCAACTTGCTGCAATAAACTGTCTTCGTAATAAAGCAACTCTTTCCGAAAACAGAACTAGCTTCTTTAACACAGTACAGTGTTCAGCAATGAAGATCTTTGTTTTCTAAACAAGCTACTTTAGAAATGAAACGAATCTACTAAGTTGTAAATCTTGTTAGATTACACAAACCAGGTAAGGTTTAACATGCTTCACTCAAACATCTAAGTGGGAAAGCAACTCAATCCTAGAACAGAACTAGCTTATTTCACACAGTACAGTGTTTAGCAATGAAGATCTTCATTTTGTAAGCAAACTACTTTAGAAATGAAAGGAATCTACTAAATTGTACATCTTGTTAGATTACAAAAACCAGGAAAGATTCAAGTTGCTGAACTCAACAGTCTTCGTAGTAAAGCAACTCATTCTGAGAACAGAACTAGGGTATTTAACAAAGTTCAGTGTTCGGAAATGAAGATCTTTGGTTTCTAAGCAAACTACTTTAGAAATGAAACGAATCTACTAAGTTGTACAACTTGTTAGATTACACAAACCAGTAAAGTTTGAACTTGCTGCACTCAACCGTCTTCATAGGAATGCAACTCATTCCGAGAACAGAGCTACTTATTTCACACAGAATAGTGTTCGGCAATGAAGATCTTTGTTTTCTAAGCAAAGTACCTTAGAAATGAAATGAATCTACTAAGTTGTACATCTTGTTATATTACACAAACCAGTAAAGTTTGAACTTGCTGCAATCAACCGTCTTTGTAGGAAAGCAACTCTTTCCGATCACAGAACTATCTTACTTCACATGGTACAGAGTTTGGCAATAAAGATCTTTGTTTTGTAAGCAAACTACTTTAGAAAAGAAAGGAATCTACGAAGTTGTACATCTTGTTAGATAACACAAACAAGCAAAGTTTGAACTTGCTGCACTCAACCGTCTTCATAGGAGAGCAACTCATTCCGAGAACAGAACTAGGTTATTTAACACAGTTCAGTGTTCTGCAATGAAGATCGTTGTTTTCTAAACACACTACTTTAGAAATGAAACGAATCTACTTAGTTGTACATCTTGTTAGATTACACACACCAGGTAAGTTTTAACTTGCTTCACTCAACCGTCTTCATAGGAAAGCAACTCATTCTGAGAACAGAACTAGCATATTTCACAAAGTACATGTTCAGCAATGAAGATCTTTGTTTTCTAAGGAAACTACTTTAGAAATGAAACGAATCTACAAAGTTGTACATCTTGTTAGATTACACAAACCAAGAAACTATCAACTTGCTGCACTCAAACGTCTTCGTAGTAAAGCTACTGATTCCGAGAACAGTTCTAGCTTATTTCACACAGTACAGTGTTCGGCAATGAAGATCTTTGTTTTCTAAGAAAAGTACATTAGAAATGAAATGAGTCTACTATGTTGTGCATCTTGCTAAATTACACAATTCAGGAATGTTTGAACCTAAGGCACTCAATCTTCTTCGTAGGAAAGCAACTCATTCCGAGAACAGAACTAGCTTATTTCACACAGTACAGTGTTTGGCAATGAAGATCTTTGTTTTCTAAGAAAACTACTTTAGAAATGAAACGAATCTAAAAAGTTGTACATCTTGTTAGATTACATGAACCAGGAAAGTTTGAACTTGCTGCACTCAACCGTCTTCGTTGGAAAGCAACTCAGTCCGAAAACAGACCTAGCTTATTTCACACAGTACAGTGTTCAGAAATGAAGTTCTTTGTTTTCTAAGCAAACCACTTTAGAAATGAAACGAATCTACTAAGTTGTACATATTGTTAGATTACACAATCCAGGAAAGTATCAACTTGCTGCACTCAACCGTCTTCGTAGTAAAGCAACTCATTCCGAGAACAGAACTAGCTTATTTAACACACTAGTGTTCAGCAATGAAGATCTTTGTTTTCTAACCAAACTACTTAAGAAATGAAACGAATCTACTAAGTTGTACATCTTGTTAGATTACACAAACCAGATAAGTTTTAACATGCTTCACTCAACCTTCTTCGTAGGACAGCCACTCATTCCGAGAACAGAACTAGCTTATTTCACACAGTACAGTGTTCAGCAATGAAGGTCTTTGTTTTCTAATCTAAGTACGTTAGAAATGAAAGGAATCTACTAAGCTATACATCTTGGTAGATTACACAAACCAGGAAAGTATCAACTTGCTGCACTCAACCGTCTTCGTAGGAAAGCAATTCATTCCGAGAACAGAACCTGCTTATTTCACACAGTTCAGTGTTCAGAAATGAAGATCTTTGTTTTCTAAGCAAACTATTTTAGAAATGAAACGAATCTACAAAGTTGTATATCTTGTTAGATTACACAAACTAAGAGAGTGTCAACTTGCTGCACTCAACTGTCTTCGTAGTAAAGCAACTCATTCCGAGAACAGAACTAGCTTATTTAACACAGTACAGTGTTCAGCAATGAAGAGGTTTGTTTTGTAAGCAAACGACTTTAGAAAGGAAATGACATTACTAGGTTATACATCTTGTTACATTACAAAAACGAAGAAAGTATCAACTTGCTGCACTCAAACGTATTCGTAGTAAAGGTAGTGATTCAGAGAACAGATCTAGCTTATTTCACACAGGTCAGTGTTCGGCAATGAAGATGTTTGTTTTCTAAGCAAACCACTTTAGTAATGAAACGAATTTACTAAGTTGTACATCTTGTTACATTACACAAACCAGGAAAGTGTCAACTTTCTGCACTGATCCGTCTTCGTAGGAAAGCAACTCATTCCGAGAACGGATCTAGCTTATTTCACACAGTACAGTGTTCGGCAATGAACATCTTTCTTTTCTAAGAAAGTACGTTAGAAATGAAAGGAATGTTCTAAGTTGTACATCTTGTTAGACTAGACAATCAAGGAAAGTATCAACTTGCTGCACTCAAATGTTTTCGTAGTAAAGCAACTTATTCCGAGAACAGAACTAGATTATTTAACACAGTACAGTGTTCAGCGATGAAGATATTTGTTTTCTAAGCAAAGTACATTAGAAATGAAACAAATCTACTAAATTGTACATCTTGTAAGATTACACAAACCAGGAGAGTATCAACTTGCTGCAGTCAACCGTCTTCGTTGGAAAGCAACTCATTCCGAAAACAGAACTATCTTATTTTAAACAGTACATGTTCGGCAATGAAGATCTTTGTTTTCTAAGGAAACCACTTTAGAAATGAAACGAATCTATTAAGTTGTACATCTTGTTATAGTACACAAATCAGGGAAGTATCAGCTTGCTGCACTGAAACGTCTTCGTAGTAAAGCTACTGATTCTGAGAACAGATCTAGCTTATTTCACACAGTACAGTGTTCGGCAATGAATATCTTTGTTTTAAGCAAAGTACGTTAGAAATGAAAGGAATCTACTAAGTTGTGCATCGAGCTAGATTACACAATCCAGGAAAGTTTGAACCTAAGGCACTCAACCGTCTTCATAAGAAAGCAACTCATTCCGAGAACAAAACCTGCTTATTTCACACAGTTCAGTGTTCGAAAATGAAGATCTTTGTTTTCTAAGAAAACTAGTTTAGAAATGAAACAAATCTAGTAAGTTGTACATTGTGTTAGATTACACAAACCAGGAAAGTATCAACTTGCTGCTCTCATACGTGTTTGTAGTTAAGCAACTCCTTCTGAGAACAGAACTAGCTTGTTTCACACAGTACAGTATTCGGAAATGAAGATCTTTGTTTTCTAAGCAAAGTATGTTAGAAATGAAATGAATCTACTAAGTTGTACATCTTCTTAGATTACACAAACCAGGAAAGATTCAACTTGCTGAACTTCACCGTCTTTGTAGTAAAGCAACTCATTTGGATCACAGAACTAGCTTATTTCACACTGTACAGTGTTCAGAAATGAAGATCTTTGTTTCCCAAGAAAACTACTTTAGAAATGAAACGAATCTACAATGTGGTACATCTTGTTAGATTACAGAAACAAGGAAGGTTTGAACTTGCTGCACTCAACCATCTTTGTAGTAAAGCAACACAGTTCAGTGTTCGGCAATGAAGATCTTTCTTTTGTAAGCAAACTACTTTAGAAATGAAACGAAACTGTTAAGTTGTATATCTTGTTAGATTACACAAACCAGGAAAGTTTGAACTTGCTGCACTGAATCGTCTTCGGAGGAAAGCAACTCATTCCGAGAACAGAAATAGCTTATTTCATATAGTACAGTGTTCGGCAATGAAGATTTTTGTTTTCCAAGCAAACTACTTTAGAAAAGAAACGAATCTATTCAGTTGTACATCTTTTTAGATTACATGACCCAGGAAAGTTTGAACTTGCTGCACTGAACTGTCTTTGTAGGAAAGCAACTCATTCCGAGAACAGACCTAGCTTATTTCACGCAGTACAGTGTTCGGCAATGAAGATCTTTGTTTTTTAAGCAAACTACTTCAGAAATGAAATGAATCTACTAAGTTGTACACCTTGTTACATTACACAATCCAGGGAAGTATTAACTTGCTGCACTCAAATGTCTTAGTAGTAAAGCTACTGATTCCGAGAACAGATCTAGCTTATTTCACACAATACAGTGTTCGGAAATGAAGATTTTTGTTTTCTAAGCAAACTACTTTAGAAATGACACGAATCTACTCTGTTGTACATCTTGTTAGATTACACAATCCAGGAAAGTATCAACTGCTTCACTCAAAGGTTTTCTTATGAAAGCAACCCATTCTGAGAACAGACCGAGCTTATTTCACACAGTATAGTGTTCAGAAATGAAGATCTTTCTTTTCTAAGCAAACTACTTTAGAAATGAAACGAATATACTAAGTTGTACATCTTGTTAGATTACACAAACCAGGAAAGATTCAACTTGCTGAACTGAAACGTCTTTGTAGTTAAGCAACTCGTTCCGAGAACAGAACTAGCTTGTTTCACACAGTACAGTATTCGGCAATGAAGATATTTGTTTTCTAAGAAAAACACTTTACTAATCAAACGAATATACTAAGTTGTACATCTTGATATACTACACAAACCAGGAAAGTTTGAACTTGCTGCACTCAGCCGTCTTCGTAGGAAAGCAACTCATTCTGAGAACAGACCTAGGTTGTTCACACAGTACAGTGTTTGGCAATGAAAATCTTTGTTTTCTAAGCAAACTACTCTAGAAATGAAATGAATCTACAATGTGATACATCTTGTTAGATTACACAAACAAGGAATTTTTGACCTTGCTGCACTCAACCGTCTTCGTAGGAATGCAACTCATTCCGAAAACACTATTAGCTTATTTCACACAGTACAGTGTTCGGCAATGAAGATATTTGTTTTCTAAGCAAACGACTTTAGAAATGAAACGAATCTACGAAGTTGTACATCTTGTTAGATTACACAGACAAGGAAAGTTTGAACTTGCTGCACTCAACCGTCTTCATAGGAAAGCAACTCATTCCGAGAACAGAACTAGGTATTTCACACAGTACAGTGTTTGGCAATGAAGATCTTTGTTTTCTAAGCTAACTATTTTAGAAATGAAACGAATCTACTAAGTTGTACATCTTGTCAGATTACACAAACCAGGAAAATTTGAACTTGCTGCATTCAACTGTCTTCGTAGGAAAGCAACTCATTCCGAGAACAGAACTAGCTTATTTCCCACAGGAGTGTGTTTGACAATGAAGATCTTTGTTTTCTTAGGAAACTACTTTAGAAATGAAATGAATCTACTAACTTGTACATCTTGTCAGATTACACAAACCAGGAAAATTTGAACTTGCTGCACTCAACCATCTTCGTAGTAAAGCAGTTCATTACGAGAACAGAACTATGTTATTTAACACAGTTCTGTGTTCAGGAATGAAGATCTTTCTTTTGTAAGCAAACTACTTTAGAAATGAAACGAATCCGCTAAGTTGTATATCTTGTTAGATTACACAAACCAGGAAAGTTTGAACTTGTTGCACTGAACCATCTTCGGAGGAAAGCAACTCATTCCGAGAACAGGAATAGCTTATTTCACACAGTACAGTGTTCGGCAATGAAGATTTTTGTTTTCTAAGTAAACTACTTTAGAAATGAAACGAATCTATTAAGTTGTACATCTTGTTAGATTACATGACCCAGGAAAGTTTGAACTAGCTGCACTGAACTGTCTTCGTAGGAAAGCAATTCATTCTGAGAACAGACCTAGCTTATTTCACTCAGTACAGTGTTCGGCAATGAAGATCTTTGTTTTTTAAGCAAACTACTTCAGAAATGAAACGAATCTACTAAGTTGTACATCTTGTTACATTACACAATCCAGGAAAGTATTAACTTGCTGCACTCAAATGTCTTAGTAGTAAAGCTACTGATTCCGAGAACAGATCTAGCTTATTTCACACAGTACAGTGTTCCCCAATGAAGATCTTTGTTTTTTAAGCAAACTAGTTTACAAATGAAATGTATCTACTACGTTGTACATCTTGTTAGATTACTAAATCCAGGAAACTATCAACTTGCTTCACTCAAAGCTTTTCGTAGGAATGCAACCCATTCCCAGAACAGACCTAGCTTATTTCACACAGTACAGTGTTCGGCAATGAAGATATTTGTTTTCTAAGCAAACTACTTTAGAAATGAAACGAATATACTAAGTTGTACACCTTGTTAGATTACACAAACCAGAAAAGATTCAACTTGCTGAACTCAACCGTCTTCGTAGTAAAGCAACTAATTCTGAGACCATAACTAGCTTGTTTCACACAGTACAGTGTTCGGAAATGAAGATGTTTGTTTTCTAAGCCAACCAAGTTAGTAATGAAACGAATCTACTAAGTTGTACATCTTGTTAGATTACACAAACCAGGAAAGTTTGAACTTGCTGCACTCAACCGTCTTCGTAGGAAAGCAACTCATTCCGAGAACAGAACAAGCTTATTTCATACAGTACCATGTTCAGCAATGAAGATCTTTGTTTTCTAAGCAAACTACTTTAGATATGAAACGAATATACTAAGTTATACATCTTGTTAGATTACACAAACCAGGAAAGTTTGAACGTGCTGCACTCAACCATCTTCATAGGAAAGCAAATCCTTCTGAGAACAGACCTAGCTTATTTTGCACAGTACAGTGTTCAGCAATGAAGATCTTTGTTTTCTAAGGAAACTATTTTAGAAATGAAACGAATCTACAAAGTTGTATATCTTGTTAGATTACACAAACCAGGAAAGTTTCAACTTGGTGCACTCAACCGTCTTCGTAGTAAAGCAACTCATTCCGAGAACAGAACTAGCTTATTTAACACAGTACAGTGTTTGCCAATGAAGATCTTTGTTTTATAAGCAAACTACTTCAATAATGAAACGAATCTACTAAGTTTTACATCTTGTTAGATTGCACAAACAAGGAAAGTATCAACTTGCTGCCTTTAAACATTTTTGTAATTAAGCAACTCATTCTGAGAACAGAACTAGCTTGTTTCACACAGTACAGTATTTGGCAATGAAGATCTTTGTATTCTAAGCAAACCACTTTAGTAATGAAACGAATCTACTATGTTGTACATGTTGTTATATTACACAAACCAGGAAAGTTTGAACTTGCTGCACTCAACTGTCTTCGTAGGAAAGCAACTCATTCCGAGAACAGACCTAGCTTATTTCACAAAGTACAGTTTTTGGCAAGAAGATATTTGTTTTCTAAGCAAAGTACTTTAGAAATGAAACGAATCTACTAAGTTGTACATCTTCTTAGATTACACGAACCAGGAAATTTGAACTTGCTGCACTCAACCGTCTTTGTAGGAAAGCAACTCATTCCGAGAACAGACCTAGCTTATTTTGCACAGAACAGTGTTTGACCTTGAAGATCCTTGTTTTATAAGCAAACTACTTTAGAAATGAAACGAATCTACTAAGTTGTATAGCTTGTTAGATTACAGAAACTAGGAAAGTATATCAACTTGCTGCTCTCAAACGTCTGTGTAGTTAAGCAACTCATTCCAAGAACAGCACTAGCTTGTTTCACACAGTACAGTATTCGGCAATGAAGATCTTTGTTTTCTAAGCAAACCACTTTAGTAATGAAACGAATCTACTAAGTTGTCAATGTTGTTATATTACACAAACCAGGAAAGTTTGAACTTGCTGCACTCAACCGTCTTCGTAGGAAAGCAACTCATTCCGAGTACAGACCTAGCTTATTTCACAAAGTACAGTTTTCGGCAATGAAGATCTTTCTTTTCTAAGGAAACTAGTTTAGAAATGAAACGAAACTACTGAGTTGTACATCTTGTTAGATTAAACAAACCAGGAAAGTATCAACTTGCTGCACTCAAACTTCTTCATATTAAAGCTACTGATTCCGAGAACAGAACCTGCTTATTTCACACAGTTTAGTGTTCGACAATGAAGATCTTTGTTTTCTAAGCAAACTACTTTAGAAATGAAACGAATCTACTAAGTTGTAAATCTTGTTAGATTACACAAACCAGGAAAGTATCAACTTGCTGCTCTCAAACGTCTTTGTAGTTAAGCAACTCATTCCAAGAATGAGTTTCACACAGTACAGTAATCAGCAATGAAGATCATTGTTTTCTAAGAAAACCACTTTAGTAATGAAACGAATATACTAAGTTGTATATCTTTTTATACTACACAAACCAGGAAAGTTTGCACTTACTGCACTCAACCGTCTTTGTAGAAAAGCAACTCATTCTGAGAACAGACCTAGCTTGTTCACACAGTACAGTGTTTGGCAATGAAAATCTTTGTTTTCTAAACAAACTACATTAGAAATGAAACGAATCTACTAAGTTGTACACCTTGTTAGCTTACACGAACCAGGAAAGTTTGAACTTGTTGCACTAAACGGTCTTCGTAGGAAAGCAACTCATCCCGAGAACAGAACTAGCTTATTTCATGCAGTACAGTGTTCGGCAATGAAGATCTTTTTTTTAAGCAAAGTATCTTAGAAATGAAAGGACTCTACTAAGTTGTACATCTTGTAAGATTACACTAACCAGGAAAGTATCAACTTGCTGTGCTCAAACGTCTTCGTAGTAAAGCAACTCATTCCTTAAAATAGAACTAGATTATTTAACACAGTACAGTGTTCAGCAATGAAGATGTTTTTTTTCTAAGCAGACTACTTTACAAATGAAACGAATCTACTAAGTTGTACATCTTGTTAGATTACACTAACCAGGTAACTTTTAACTTGATTCACTCTACCGTCTTCGTAGGAAAGCAACTCATTCCAAGAACAGAACTAGGTTATTTAACACAGTTCAGTGTTCGGCAATGAAGATAGTTGTTTTCTTAGCAAACTACTTTAGAAATGAAATGAATCTACTAATTTGTACATCTTATAAGATTGTAAAAATCAGGTAGGTTTTAACTTGCTTCACTCAACTGTCTTCGTAGGAAAGCAACTCACTCCGATAGCAGAACTAGTTTATTTCACACAGTACATTGTTTGGCCATGAAGATGTTTGTTTTCTAAGCAAACTACTTTACAAATAAAAAGAATCTACTAAGTTTTACATCTTGTTAGATTACACAAACCAGTTAAGTTTTAACTTGCTTCCCTCAATCGACTTCGTAAGAAAGGTACTCATTCTGAGAATAGATCTACCTTATTTCACACAGTACAGTATTCGGCAATGAAGATCTTTGTTTTCTAAGCAATGTACGTTAGAAATGAAACGAATCTACTATGGTGTCATCTTGCTAGATTAAACAATCCAGGAAAGTTTGAACCTAAGGCACTCAACCATCTTTGTAGGAAAGCAACTCATTCCAGAAACAGAAGCCGCTTATTTCACACCGTTCAGTGTTCAACAATGAAGATCTTTGTTTTCTAAGCAAACTATTTTAGAAACGAAATAATCTACTAAGTTTTACATCTTGTTACATTGCACAAACCAGGTAAGTTTGAACTTGCTGCACTCAAAGGTCTTCATAGTAAAGCTACTGATTCTGAGAACAGATCTAGCTTATTCCACACAGTACAGTGTTTGGCAATGAATATCTTTGTTTTTTGATCAAAGTACGTTAGAAATGAAACAAATCTACTAAGTTATACATCTTGTTAGACTACACAATCCAGGAATATATCAACTTGCTGAACTCAAGTGTTTTCGTACTAAAGCAACTCATTCGGAGAAGAGAAGTAGAATATTTCACACAGTACAGTGTTTGGCAATTAATATCTTTGTTTTCTAAGCAAACTATTTTAGAAAGGAAATGAATTGACAAAGTTGTATATCTTGTTAGATTACACAAACCAGGAAAGGGACAACTTGCTGCACTCAACCGTCTTCATAGTAAAGCAACTCATTCTGAGAACAGAACTAGCTTACTTTACACAGTACAGTGTTCGGCAATGAAGATGTTTGTTTTCTAAGCAAACTACTTTACAAATGAATCGAATCTACTAAGTTGTACATATTTTTAAATTACACAAGTCAGGAAACTATCAACTTGTTGCACTCAAACGTCTTCATAGTAAAGCTACTGATTCCGGAACAGAACTAGCTTATTTCACACAGTACAGTAATCGGGAATAAAGATCTTTGTTTTCTAATCAAACCACTTTAGAAATGAAACGAATATATTATGTTTTACATCTTGTTAGATTTAGATTACACAAACCAGGAAAGTATGAACTTGTTGCACTCAAACAACACTCAACGTCTTCTTAGTAAAGCTACTGATTCTGAGAACAGATCTAGCTTATTTCACACAGTACAGCGTTCGGGAATGAAGATCTTTGTTTTCTAAACAAAGTACGTTAGAAATGAAATGAATCTACTAAGTCGTACATCTTGTTAGATTGCACAAATCAGGAAAGATTGAACTTGTTGCACTCAACCGTCTTCATTGGAAACCAACTCATTCCGAGAACAGAACTAGCTTATTTCACAAAGTACAGTGTTTGGCAATGAAGATCTTTGTTTTCTAAGCAAACTACTTTAGAAATGAAAAGAATCTACTAATTTGTACATCTTGTGAGATTACACAAACCAGGAAAGTATCATCTTGCTACTCTCAAACGTCTTTGTAGTTAAGCAACTCATTCCAAGAACAGAACTAGCTTGTTTCACACTGTACAGTATTCGGAAATGAAGATCTTTGTTTTCTAAGCAAACCACTTTAGTAATTTAACGAATCTACTACGTTGTACATCTTGTTAGATTACACAAACCAGGAAAGTATCAAGTTGTTGCACTCAAAAGTCTTCGTAGTAAAGCTACTGATTCCGAGATCAGAACTAGCTTATTTCACACAGTACAGTGTTCAGAAATGAAGATCTTTCTCTTCTAAGCAAAGTACGTTAGAAATGAAAGAAATCTACTAAGTTGTACATCTTGTTAGATTACACAAACCAGGAAAGTATCAACTTGCTGCGCTCAAAGGTCTTCGTAGTAAAGCAACTCATTCCAAGAACAGAACTAGCTTATTTAACTCAGTACAGTAATCGGCAATGAAGATCTTTGTTTTCTAAGCAAACAACTTTAGAAATGAAACGAATCTACAAAGTTGTATATCTTGTTAGATTACACAAACCAGGAAAGTTTGAACTAGCTTATTTCTTACAGTACAGTGTTCGGCAATGAAGATCTTTGTTTTGTAAGCAAAGTTCGTTAGAAATGACTTGAATCTACTAAGTTGTACATCTCTTTAGACTACACAAACCAAGTAAGTTTTATCTTGCTTCACTCAGCCGTCTTCGTAGGAAAGCAACTCATTCTAAGAACAGAACTCACTTATTTCACACAGTACAGTGTTCGGCAATGAAGATCTTTGTTTTCTAAGCAAACTACTTTAGAAATTAAATGAATCTACCAAGTAGTACACCTGGTTAGATTACACAAACAAGGAAAGTTTGATCTTGATGCACTCAACCGTCTTCATAGGAAAGTAATTCATTCCGAGAACAGAACTAGGTATTTAACACAGCACAGTGTTCGGCAATGAAGATCTTTCTTTTCTAAGCAAACTATTTTAAAAATGAAACAAAATAACTAAGTTGTACATCTTGTCAGAATACACAAACCAGGAAAGTTTGAACTTTCGGCACTCAACTGTATTCGTAAGAAAGCAACTCATTCCGAGAACAGAACTAGTTTATTTCACACAGTACAGTGTTCTGCAATGAAGATCTTTGTTTTCTAAGGAAACCATTTTAGAAATGAACAGAATCTACTGACTTGTACATCTTGTTAGATTACACAAACCAGGAAAGTTTGGACTTGCTGCACTCAACCTTCTTCGTAGTAAAGCAAATCATTCCGAGAACAGAACTAGCTTATTTCACACAGTACAGTGTTCGGCAATGAAGATCTTTCTCTTCTAAGCAAAGTACTTTAGAAATGAAACGAATATACGAATATGTACATCTTGTAAGATTACACAAACCAGAAAAATATCAATTTGCTACTCTCAAAAGTCTTTGTAGTTAAGCAACTCATTCCGAGAACAGAACTAGCTTATTTCACACAGTACAGTGTTCGAAAATGAAGATCTTTGTTTTCTAAGCAAAGTACATTAGAAATGAAATGAATCTACTAAGTTGTACATCTTGTTACATTACACAAACGAAGAAAGTATCAACTTTTGCAGCTCATACATCTTCGTAGGATAGCAACTCATTTCAAGAACAGAACTAGCTTATTTCACACAGTACAGTAATCGGCAATGAAGATCTTTGTTTTTTAAGCAAACACTTTAGAAATGAAACGAATCTACTAAGTTGTACGTCTTCTTAGATTACACAAACCAGGTAAGTTTTAACTTGCTTCACTCAACCATCTTTGTAGGAAAGCAACTCATTCCGAGTACAGAACTAGCTTATTTTACACAGTACAGTGTTCGGCAATGAAGATCTTTCTTTTCTAAGCAAACTACTTCAGAAATGAAACGAATCTACTAAATTGTATATCTTGTTAGATTTCCCAAACCAGGAAAGTCTGAACTTGCTTCACTCAACTGTCTTCATTGGAAACCATGTCATTCCGAGAACAGAAGTAGCTTATTTCACACACTACAGTGTTCGACAATGAAGATCTTTGTTTTCTTAGCAAACTACCTTAGAAATGAAACCGATCTACTAATTTGTACTTCTTGTTAGAATACACAAACCAGGAAAGTATAAACTTGCTCTTCTCAAACATCTTTGTAGTTTAGCAACTAATTCCGAGAACAGAACCAGCTTCTTTCACAGTGTACAGTTTGTTTTCTAAGCAAACCACTTATTAATGAAATGAATCCACTAATTTGTACATCTTGGTAGATTACACAAAATAGGAAAATATCAACTTGCTGCACTAAAATGTTTTTGTAGTAAAGCGAGTGATTCTGAGAACATAACTAGCTTATTTCACACAGTACAGTGTGAATGAAGATCTTTGTTTTCTGAGCAAAGTATGTTAGAAATGAAACGAATCTACTAAGTTGTACATCTTGTTAGATTACACAAACCAGGAAAGCATCAACTTGCTGCGCTCAAGCGTCTTTGTAGTAAAGCAACTCATTCCAAGAACAGAACTAGCTTATTTCACTCAGTACAGTAATCGGCAATGAAGATCTTTGTTTTCTAAGCAAACAACTTTAGAAATGAAACGAATCTACAAAGTTGTATATCTTGTTAGATTACACAAACCAGTCAAGTGTCAACTTGCTTCACTCAACTGTCTTCGTAGGAAAGCAACTCATTCCGAGAACAGAACTAGCTTATTTCTTACAGTACAGTGTTTGGCAATGAAGATCTTTGTTTTGTAAGCAAAGTTCATTACAAATGACATGAATCTACGAAGTTATACATGTTTTTAGACTACACAAACCAGGTAAGTTTTATCTTGCTTCACTCAACCATCTTTGTAGGAAAGCAACTCATTCTGAAAACAGAACTAGCTTATTTCACACAGTACAGTGTTCGGCAATGAAGATATTTGTTTTCTAAGCAAGCTACTTTAGAAATGATACGAACCTACCAAGTTGTACATCTTGTCATATTACACAAACAAGGAAAGTTTGAACTTGCTGCACTCAACTATCTTCATAGGAAAGCAATTGATTCCGAGAACAGAACTAGGTATTAAACACAGTACAGTGTTCGGCAATAAAGATCTTTGTTTTCTAAGCAAACTATTTTAGAAATGAAACGAAATTACTAAGTTGTACATCTTGTCAGAATACACAAACCAGGAATGTTTGAACTTGCTCACTCAGCCGTCTTCATAGTAAAGCAAATCATTCCGAGAACAGACCTAGCTTATTTAACACAGTTCAGTGTTCGGCAATGAAGATCTTTGTTTCCTAAGCAAACTACTTGAGAAATGAAACGAATCTACAAAGTTGTACATCTTGTTAGATTACCAAACAAGGAAAGTTTGAACTTGCTGCACTCAACCGTCTTCATAGGAAAGCAACTCATTCTGAGAACAGAACTAGGTATTTCACACAGTACACTGTTTGGCAAAGAAGATCTTTGTTTTCTAAGAAAACTACTTTAGAAATTAAATGAATCTAAAAAGTTGTATATATTGTTAGATTACATGAACCAGGAAAGTTTGAACTTGCTGCACTCAACAGTCTTCATTGGAAAGCAACTCATTCCGAAAACAGACCTAGCTTATTTCACACAGTACAGTGTTCAGAAATGAAGTTCTTTGTTTTCTAAGCAAACCACTTTAGAAATGAAACGAATCTACTAAGTTGTACATATTTTTTGACTACACAATCCAGGAAAGTATCAACTTGCTGCACTCAACCGTCTTAGTAGTAAAGCAACTCATTCCGAGAACAGAACTAGCTTATTTAACACACTAGTGTTCAGCAATTAAGATCTTTGTTTTCTAACCAAACTACTTTAGAAATGAAATGAATGTACAAAGTTGTATATCTTGTTCAATTACACCAACCAGGAAAGTGTCAACTTGCTGCACTCAACCGTCTTCACAGTAAAGCAACTCATACTGAGAACAGAACTAGCTTATTTCACACACTAGTGTTCAGCAATGAAGATCTTTGTTTTCTAAGCCAAACTACTTAAGAAATGAAACGAATCTACTAAGTTGTACATCTTGTTAGATTACACAAACCAGGAAAGTATCAACTTGTGGCACTCCTCAGTCTTCTTAGTAAAGGAACTCATTCTGAGAACAGAACTAGCTTATTTAACATAGTACAGTGTTCAGAAATGAAGATCTTTGTTTTCTAAGCAAACTACTTTAGAAATGAAATGAAACTACTATTTATACATCTTGTTAGATTACATAAGCCAGGAAAGTGTCAACTTGCTGCACTCAACCGTCTTCGTAGTAAAGCAACTCATTCCGAGAACAGAACTAGCTTATTTAACACAGTACAGTGTTCAACAATGATGATGTTTGTTTTCTAAGCAAACTACTTTAGAAAGGAAATGAATTGACTAAGTTGTACATCTTGTTAGATTATACAAACCAGGGAAGTTTTAACTTGCTGCACTCAACCAACTTCCTAGGAAAGCAACTCATTCTGAGAACAGAACTAGCTTAGTTCACACAGTACAGTGTTTTGAAATGAAGATGTTTGTTTTCTAAACAAACTACTTTAGAAATAAGGAGAATCTACTAAATTGTACATCTTCTTAGATTACACTAACTAGGAATGTTTGACCTTGTTGCCCTGAACCTTCTTCTTAAGAAAGCAACTTATCCCGACAACAGAACTAGCTCATTTCAAGCATTACAGTTTTCGAAATGAAGATGTTTGTTTTCTAAACAAACTACTTTAGAAATGAGACGAATCTGCTAAGTTGTACATCTTGCAAGATTACACAAACAAGGAACGTTTGAACTTGCTGCACTCAACCGTCCCCGTAGGAAAGCAACTCATTCCGAGAACAGAAGTAGCTTAGTTCACCCAGTGCACTGTTTTGAAATGAAGATGTTTGTTTTCTAAACAAACTACTTTGGAAATAAGGGGAATCTACTAACTTGTACATCTTCTTAGATTACACTACCTAGGAATGTTTGAACTTTCTTTACTCAACCTTCTTTCTAGGAAAGCAACTGATTCCGAGAACAGAAATAGCTTATATCACCCAGTACAGTGTTCGGCAATGAAGATGTTTGTTTTCTAAAGAAACTACTTTAAAAATCAGTCGAATATACTAAGTTGTACATCTTGTTAGATTACAAAAACAAGGAAAGTTTGAACTTGTTGCCCTAAACCCTCTTCGTAAGAAAGCAACTGATTCTGAGAACAGAACTAGCTCATTTCACACAGTACAGTTTTTGGAAATGAAGATCATTGTTTTCTAAACAAACTACTTTAGAAATTAAACGAATCTACTAAGTTGTACATCTTTTTACATTACACTAACTAGGAATATTTTAACTTTCTGCACTCTAGCGTCTTTGTAAGAAAACAACTGATTCCGAGAACAGAACAAGCTTAATTCACAGAGTACAGTGTTCGGTAATGAAGATGTTTGTTTTCTAAACAAACTACTTTAGAAATGAGGCGAATCTACTAAGTTGTACATCTTGTTAGATTACACAAACAAGGAACGTTTGAACTTGCTGCACTCAACCGTCTTCGTAGGATAGCAACTCATTCCGAGAACAGAACTAGCTTATATCACACAGTACAGTGTTTTGAAATGAAGATGTTTGTTTTCTAAACATACTACTTTAGAAATATGGCGAATCTACTAAATTGTACATCTTCTTACATTACACTAACTAGGAATGTTTGAACTTGCTGCACTCAACCTTCTTCGTAGGAAAGCAACTGCTTCCGAGAACAGAACTAGCTTATATCACACAGTACAGTGTTTTGAAATGAAGATGTTTGTTTTCTAAAGAAACTACTTTAGAAATAAGGCGAATCTACTAAATTGTACATCTTCTTAGATTACACTAACTAATAATGTTTGAACTTGCTGCCCTAAACCTTCTTCGTTTCATTTCCAAAACAGTTTCCTTAGAAAACAAAGATATTCATTGCCCAACACTGTACTGTGTGAAATAAGCTAGTTCTGTTCTCGGAATTAGTTGCTTTTTTATGAAGACGATTGAATTCAGCAAGTTGAAACTTTCCTGGTTTGTGTAATCGAACAAGATGTACAGCTTAGTAGATCCATTTCATTTTTAAAGTAGTTTGCTTAGAAAACAAAGATCTTCATTGCCCAACACTGTACTGTGTGAAAGAAGCTAGTTCTGTTCTTGGAATTAGTTGCTTTACTACGAAGACGGTTGAGTGCCTTAGGATCAAACTTTCCTGGACTGTGTAATATCGCAAGATGCACAACTTAGTAGATTCGTTTCATTTCTAACATACTTTGCTTAGAAAACAAAGATTTTCATTTCAAAAAACTGTACTGTGTGAAATAAGCTAGTTCTATTCTCGGAATGAGTTGCTTTCCTACGAAGACAGTTCAGTGCAGCAAGTTCAAACCTTCCTGTTTTGTGTAATCTGACAAGATGTATAATTTAGTAGATTCGATTCATTTCTGAAATAGTTTGCTTAGAAAACAAAGATCTTCATTGCCTAACACTGTACTGTGTGAAATACCTAGTTCTGTTCTCGGAATGAGTTGCTTTACTATGAAAACGTTTGAGTGCAGCAAGTTAATACTTTCCTGGTTTGTGTTGTCTAATAAGATGTACAACTTACTAGATTCATTTCATTTCTAATGTACTTTGCTTAGAAAAAAAGATCTTCATTGCCAATCACTATACTGTGTGAAATAAGCTAGATCTGTTCTCGGAATCAGTAGCTTTACTATGAAGACGTTTGAGTGCAGCAAGTTCATACTTTCCTGGATTGTGTAATCTAACAAGATGTACAACTTAGTAGATTCATTTCATTTCTAAAGTAGTGTCCTTAGAAAACAAAGATCTTCATTGACGAAAACTGCTCTCTGTGAAATGAGCTAGTTCTGTTCTCGGAATGAGTTGCTTTCTTATGAAGAGGGTTGAATGCAGCAAGTTCAAACTTTCCTTGTTTGTGTGATATAACAAGATAAACAACTCAGTACATTCACCTCATTTCTAAAGTAGTTTCTTTAGAAAACAAACATCGTCATTGCCGAACACTGTACTCTTTGTATTAAGCTAGTTCTGTTCTTGGAATCAGTTGCTTTCTTACAAAGACGCTTGAGTGCAGTAAGTTCAAATATTCCTAGTTAGTGTAATCTAAAAAGATGTACAACTTAGTAGATTCACCTCATTTCTAAAGTAGTTTGTTCAGAAAACAAACATCTTCATTCCTGAACACTGTACTGTGTGAAATGAGCTAGTTCTGCTGTCGGGATCAGTTGCTTTCTTATGAAAATGTTGAGTGCAGCAAGTTCAAACTTTCCCTGTTTGTGTAATATAAAACGATGTACAACTTAGTAGATTCACCTGATTGCTAAAGTAGTTTGTTTAGAAAACAAATATCTTCATTGCCGAAAACTATACTGTGTGTAATGAGCTAGTTCTGTTCTCGGAATCAGTTGTTTTCTTACGAAGAGTGTTGATGGTAGCAAGTTCAAACATTCCTAGTTAGTGTAATCTAAGAAGATATAAAATTTAGTAGATTCGCCTGATTTCTAAAGTAGTTTGTGTAGAAAACAAACATCTTCATTGCCGAACACTGTACTGTGTGAAATGAGCTAGTTCTGTTGTCGGGATCAGTTCCTTTCTTACGAAGAGTGTTAAGTGCAGCAAGTTCAAACTTTCCTTGTTTTTGTAATCGAACAAGATGTACAACTTAGTAGATTCGCCATATTTCTAAAGTAGTTTGTTTAGAAAACAAACATCTTCATTGCCGAACACTGTACTGTGTGAAATGAGCTAGTTCTATTGTCGGGATCACTTCCTTTCTTAAGAAGAGTGTTGAGTGCAGTAAGTTCAAACTTTCCTTGTTTGAATAATCTAACAAGATGCACAACTTAGTATATTCGCATGATTTCTAAAGTAGTTTGTTTAGAAAACAAACATCTTCTTTACCGAATACTGTACTGTGTGATATAAGCTAGTTCTGTTCTCGGAATCAGTTGCTTTCCTGCGAAGAAGGTTGAGTGCAGCAAGTTGAAACATTCCTAGTTATTGTAATCTAAGAAGATGTACAATTTAGTAGATTCGCCTTCTTTCTAAAGTAGTTTGTATAGAAAACAAACATCTTCATTTCAAAACACTGTACTGTGCGATATAAGCTAGTTCTGTCTTGGAATCAGTTGCTTTCCTACGAAGAAGGTTGAGTGCAGCAAGTTCAAACATTCCTAGTTAGTGTAATCTGAGAAGGTGTACAAGTTAGTAGATTCACCTTATTTGTAAAGTAGTTTGTTTAGAAAACAAACATCTTCATTTCAAATCACTGTACTGTGTGAACTAA
Source organism: Orientallactaga sibirica (assembly GCA_036365145.1). NCBI lineage: Eukaryota > Metazoa > Chordata > Mammalia > Rodentia > Dipodidae > Orientallactaga > Orientallactaga sibirica. Next base: position 162,783 of record JAEOAD010001274.1, read on the forward strand.
GCTAGTTCTGTTCTAGGAATGAGTTGCTTTCCTACGAAGACGGTTGTGTGTAGCAAGTTCAAATGTTCCTTGTTTTTGTAATCTAACAAGAAGTACAACTTAGTAGATTAGCCTCATTTCTAAAGTAGTTTGTTTAGAAAACAATCATCTTCATTTCTGAAAACTGTACTGTGTAAAAAGAGCTAGTTCTTTTCTAGGAATCAGTCGCTTTCTTACGAAGAGGGTTGAGTGCAGCAAGTTCAAATTTTCTTATTTTGTGTAATCTAACAAGATGCACAACTTAGTATATTCATCTCATTTCTAACGTAGTTTGTTTAGAAAACAAATATCTTCATTGCTGAACACTGTACTGTGTGAAATAAGCTAGTTCTGTTCTTGGAATCAGTTGCTTTCTTACAAAGATGCTTCTGTGCAGCCAGTTCAAATATTACTAGTTAGTGTAATCTAAGAAGAGGTACAATTTAGTACATTCTCCTCATTTCTATACCAGTTTGTTTAGAAAACAAACATCTTCATTGCCGAGCACTGTATTGTGTGAAATGAGCTAGTTGTGTTCTCGGAATCAGTTGCTTTCTTCGGAGAGGGTTTAGGGCAGCAAGTTCAAACTTTCCTTGTTTGTGTAATGTAACAAGATGTACACCTTAGTAGATTCGGCTAATTTCTAAAGTAGTTTGTTTAGAAAACAAACATCTTCATTTCTGAAAACTGTACCGTGTGAAATGACCTAGTTGTGTTCTCGGAATCAGCTGCTTTCCTACGAAGAAGTTTGAGTGCAGCATGTTCAAGCATTCCAAGTTAGTGTAATCTAAGAAGATGTACAATTTAGTAGAATCGCCTTATTTCCAAAGTAGTTTGTTTAGAAAATAAACATCTTCATTTCAAAACACTGTCCTCTGTGAATTAAGCTAGTTCTGTTCTCGGAATCAGTTGCTTTCTTACTAAGAGTGTTGATGGCAGCAAGATCAAACATTCCTAGTTAGTATAATCTAAGAATATCTACAATTTGGTAGATTCACCTAATTTCTAATTTAGTTTGATTAGAAAACATACATCTTCATTTCAAAACACTGCACTGGGTGAACTAAGCTAGTTCTGTCCTCAGAATGAGTTTCTTTCTTACGAAGACGGTTGAGTGCAGGAAGTTCAAGCTTTCCTTGTTTGGGTAATCTAACAAGATGTACAAATTAGTAGATTCGTTGCATTTCTAAAGTACTTTGTTTAGAAAACAATGATCTTCATTTGCGAAAACTGTACTGTGTGAACTAAGCTAGTTCTGTTGTCGGAATCAGTTGCTTTCTTAGGAAGAGGGTTTAGGGAAACAAGTTCAAACTTTCCTTGTTTGTGTAATCTAACAAGATGTACAACTTAGTATATTCTCCTCATTTCTAAAGTAGTTTGTTTAGAAAACAAACATCTTCATTGCCGAACACTGTACTGTGTGAACTAAGCTAGTTCTGTTGTCGGAATGAGTAGCTTTCCTATGAAGACGGTTGAGTGCAGCAAGTTCAAACTTTACTTCTTTGTGTAATCTAACAAGATGTACAACTTAGTAGATTCGCCTCATTTCTAAAGTAGTTTGTTTAGAAAACAATCATCTTCATTTCTGAAAACTGTACTGTGTGAAATGAGCTAGTTATTTTCTCGGAATCAGTTGCTTTCTTACGAAGAGTGTTGATGGCAGCAAGTTAAAACATTCCGAGTTAGTGTATTCTTAGAAGATGTACAATTTAGTAGATTCAACTCATTTCTAAAGTAGTTTGTTTAGAAAACAAACATCTTCTTTCAAAACACTGTACTGTGTGAACTAAACTATTTCTGTTCTTGGAATGAGTTGCTTTCTTACAAAGACAGTTGATGGCAGCAAGTTCAAACTTTCCTTGTTTGTGTAATATAACAAGATGTACACCTTAGTAGATACACGTCATTTCTAAAGTAGTTTGTTTAGAAAACAAACATCTTCATTCCCGAACACTGTACTCTGTGAAATAAGCTAGTTCTGTTGTCGGGATCAGTTACTTTCTTACGAAGAGTGTTGAGTGCAGCAAGTCCAAACTTTCCTTCGTTGTGTAATCTAAGAATATGTAAAATTTAGTGGATTCACGTGATTTCTAAAGTAGTTGGTTTAGAAAACAATCATGTTCATTTCGGAAAACTGTACTGTGTGAAATGTGTTAATTCTTTTGTCGGAATTAGTCGCTTTCTTACGAAGAGTGTTGAGTGCAGCAAGTTCAAACGTTCCTTTTTTGTGTAATCTAAGAATATGTACAATTTAGTGATTCTCCTTAATTGCAAAGTCTTTTGTTTAGAAACCAAACATCTTCATTTCAAAATACTGTACTGGGTGAACTAAGCTAGTACTGTTCTCGGAACATGTTGCTTTCCTACGAAGACAGTTGAGTGCAGCAAGTTCAAACTTTCCTTGTTTGTGTAACCTAACATGAAGTACAACTTAGTAGATTTGCCTCATTTCTAAAGTAGCTTTTTAGAAAACAATCATTTTCATTTCGAAAACTGTACTGTGTGAAATGGGCTAGTTCTGTTCTAGGAATCAGTTGCTTTCTTACGAAGAGGGTTTAGGGCAGCAAGTTCAAACTTTCCTTGTTTGTGTAATCTAACAAGATGTACAACTTAGTAGGTTCGCCTGATTTCTAAAGTAGTGTGTTTAGAAAACAAACATTTTCATTGCCGAACACTGTACTCTGTGAAATAAGTTAGTTCTGTTCTCGGAAACAGTTGCTTTCCTATGAAGAATGTTGAGTGTAGCAAGTTCAAACATTCCTAGTTAGTGTAATCTAAGAAGATGTACAATTTAGTAGATTCTCCTTACTTCTACAGTAGTTTGTTTAGAAAACAAACATCTTCATTTCAAAACACTGTACTGTGTGAACTAAGCTAGTTCGGTTCTCGGAATGAGTTGCTTTCCTACGAAGACGGTTGAGTGCAGCAAGTTCAAATGTTCCTAGTTAGTGTAATCTAAGAAGATTTACAATTTAGTAGATTCGTCTGATTTTTAAAGTAGTTTGTTTAGAAAACAAACATCTTCATTGCCGAACACTGTACTGTGTGAAATGAGCTAGTTCTGTTGTCGGGATCAGTTCCTTTCTTACGAAGAGTGTTGAGTTCAGCAAGTTCAAACTTTCCTTGTTAGTGTAATCTAACAAGATGTGCAACTTAGTATATTCGCTTGATTTCTAAAGTAGTTTGTTTAGAAAACAAACATCTTCATTGGCGAAAACTGTACTGTGTGATATAAGCTACTTCTGTTCTCGGAATCAGTTGCTTTCCTACGAAGAAGGTTGAGTGCAGCAAGTTCAAACATTCCTAGTTAGTGTAATCTAAGAAGATGTACAATTTAGTAGTTTCACCTTATTTCTAAAGTAGTTTGTTTAGAAAACAATCATCTTCACTTCAAAACACTGTACTGTGTGATATGAGATAGTTCTGTTCTCGGAATCAGTTGCTTTCCTGCCAATAAGGTTGAGTGCAGCAAGTTCAAACTTTCTTGTTTGTGTAATCTAACAGGATGTACAATTTAGGAGATTCACCTCATTTCTAAAGTAGTTTGTTTAGAAAATAATCATCTTCATTTCCGAAAACTGTTCTGTTTGAAATGAGGTAGTTCTCTTCTCGGAATCCATTGCTTTGTTGCAAAGAGGGTTGAGTGCACCAAGTTTAAACGTTCCTTGTTTGTGTAATCTAACAACATGTACAACGTAGTGCATTCACCTCATTTTTAAAGTAGTTTATTTACAAAAGAAACAACTTCATTTCCGAACACTACTCTGTGAATTAAGCTAGTTCTGTTCTCGGAATCAGTTGCTTTCTTATAAAGATGCTTGCGTGCAGCAAGTTCAAATATTCCTAGTTAGGGTAATCTAAAGAGATGTACAACTTATTAGATTGACCTCATTTCTAAAGTAGTTTGTTTAGAAAACAAACATCTTCATTGCCGAACACTGTACTGTGTGAAATGAGCTAGATCTGTTGTTGGGATCAGTTGCTTTCTTACGAGTAGTGTTGAGTGCAGCAAGTTCAAACTTTCCTTGTTTGTATAATCTAACAAGATATACCAGTTAGTCGATTGGCCTGATTTCTAAAGTAGTTTGTTTAGAAAAAAAAATCTTCATTTTATGAACACTCTACTCTGGGAAATAAGCTAGTTCTGTTCTCGGAATTAGTTGCTTTCTTACAAAGAGGGTTTTGGGCAGCAAGTTCAAGCTTTCCGTGCTTGTTTAACCTAAAACGTTGTACAACTTAGTAGATTCGCCTCATTTCTAAAGTACTTTGCTTAGAAAACAAACATCTTCATTTCCGAAAACTGTACTGTGTGAAATGAGCAAGTTCTGTTCTCAGAATCAGTTTCTTTCCTATAAAGAAGGTTGAGTGCAGCAAGTTCAAACATTCCAAGTTAGTGTAATCTAAGAAGATGTACAATTTAGTACATTCACCTCGTTTTCAAAGTAGTTTGTTTAGAAAACAAACATCTTCATTTCAAAACACTGTACTGTGTGAACAAAGCAAGTTCTCTTCTCGGAATGAGTTGCTTTCTTACGAAGACGGTTGAGTGCAGCAAATTCAAACTTTCCTTGTTTGTGTAAGTTAACAAAATCTACAACTTAGTAGATTCACCTCATTTCTAAAGTACTTTGTTTAGAAAACAATCATCTTCTTTTCCGAAAACAGTACTGTGTGAAAAGAGCTAGTTCTGTTCTCGGAATCATTTGCTTTCTTACGAAGAGGGTTTAGGCCCACAAGTTCAAACTTTCCTTGTTTGTGTAATTTAACAAGATGTACAACTTAGTAGATTCGCCTGATTTCTAAAGTAGTTTGTTTAGAAAACAAAAATCTTCATTGCCGAAAACTGTACTGTGTGAAATGAGCTAGTTCTTTTCTTGGAATCAGTTGTTTTCTAACGAAGAATGTTGAATGCAGCAAGTGCAAACATTCCTAGTTAGTGTAATATAAGAAGATATACAATTTAGTAGATTCGCCTCATTTGTAAAGTTGTTTGTTTAGAAAACAAACATCTTCATTTCTGAAAACTGTACTGTGTGAAATGAGCTAGTTCTCTTCTTGGAATCAGTTGCTTTCTTACGAAGAGGGTTGAGTGCAGCAACTTCAAACTTTCCTTGTTTGTGTAATCTAACAAGATATACAACTTAGTAGATTCACCTCATTTCTAAAGTAGTGTCTTTAGAAAACAAACATCTTCATTGCCGAACATTGTACTCTGTGAATTAAGCTAGTTCTGTTCTCCGAATCAGTTGCTTTCTTACAAAGACGCTTGAGTGCAGCTAGTTCAAATATTCCTAGTTAGTGTAATCTAAAAAGATATACAACTTAGTAGATTCACCTCATTTGTAAAGTAGTTTGTTTAGAAAACAAACATCTTCATTGCCAAAAATTGTACTGTGTGATATAAGCTAGTTCTGTTCTCAGAATCTGTTGCATTCTGACAAAGAAGGATGAGTGCAGCAAGTTCAAACAATCCTAGTTAGTGTAATCTAAGAAGATGTACTATTTAGTAGATTCGCCTTATTTCTAAAGTAGTTTGTTTAGAAAACAAACATCTTCATTTCAAAACACTGTACTGTGTGAACTAAGCTAGTTATGTTCTCGGAATGAGTTGCTTCCGTACGAAATTGGTTGAGTGCAGCAAGTTTAAACTTTCCTTGTTTTTGTAATCTAACAAGATGTACCACTTAGTAGATTCACCTGCTTGCTAAAGTAGTTTGTTTAGAAAGCAAACATCTTCATTGCCTAACACTGTACTGTGAGATATATGCTACTTCTGTTCTAGGAATCAGTTGCTATCTTACGAAGAGGGTTGAGAGCAGCAAGTTCAAATTTTACTTGTTTTTGTAATCTAACAAGTTGTACAACTTAGTAGATTCACCTCATTTCTAAAGTAGTATCCTTAGAAAACAAACATTTTCATTGCCAAACTCTATACTGTGTGAAATGAGCTAGTTCTGTTGTCGGGATCAGTTTCTTTCTTATGAAGAGTGTTGAGTTCAGCAAGTTCAAACTTTCCTTGTTTGTGTAATCTAAGAAGATATACAATTTAGTACATTTGCCTCATTTCTAAAGTAGTTTGTTGAGAAAACATTCATCCTCATTTCCGAAAACTGTACTGTGTGAAATAAGCTAGTTCTGTTCTTGGAATCAGTTGCTTTCTTACGAACAGGGTTTAGGCCAGGAAGTTCAAACTTTCCTTGTTTGTGTAACCTAACAAGATGTACAACTTAGTAAATTCACGTCATTTCTAAAGTAGTTTGTTTAGAATACAAACATCTTCATTGCTGAACACTGTACTCTGGGAAATAAGCTGGTTCTGTTGTCGGGATCAGTTGCTTTCTTACGAAGAGTGTTGAGCGCAGCAAGTTCAAACTTTCCTTGGTTGTTTAATCTAAGAATATGTACAATTTAGTAGATTCACCTTATTTCGATAGTAGTTTGTTTAGAAAACAAACATCTTCCTTTCAAAACACTGTACTATGTGAACTAAGCTAGTTCTGTTCTCGGAATGAATTGCTTTCTTTCGAAGACGTTTGAGTGCAGCAAGTTCAAACTTTCCTTGTTTGTGTAATCTGACAAGATGTACAACGTAGTAGATTCGACTCAATTCTAAAGTAATTTGTTTAGAAAACAGTCATCTTCATTTCCGAAAACTGTATTGTGTGAAGTGAGCTAGTTCTCTTCTCGGAATCAGTTGCTTTCTTACGAAGAGGGTTGAGTGCAGCAAGTTCTAACTATCCTTGTTGTGTAATCTAAGAAGATGTACAACATAGTAGATTCACCTCATTTCTAAAGTATTTTGTTTAGAAAACAAACATCTTCATTGCCTAACACTGTACTCTGTGAATTAAGCTAGTTCTGTTCTCGGAATCATTTGCTTTCTTACAAAGACGCTTGAGTGCAGAAAGTTCAAATATTCCTAGTTAGTGTAATCTAAAAAGATGTACAACTTAGTAGATTCACCTCATTTCTAAAGTAGTTTGTTTAGAAAACAATCATCTTCATTGCCGAGCACTGGACTGTGTGAAATGAGCTAGTTCTGTTCTTGGGATCAGTTGCTTTATTAGAAAGAGTGTTGAGTGCAGCAACTTCAAACTTTTCTTGTTTGTGTAATCTGAGAAGATGTACAACTTAGTAGATTCGCCTGATTTCTAAAGCATTTTGTTTAGAAAAGAAACATCTTCATTGCCGAACACTGTACTGTGTGAAATGAGCTAGTTCTGTGCTCTGAATCAGTTGCTTTCTTACGAAGGGTGTTGATGGCCACAACTTCAAACATTCCTAGTAATTGTAATCTAAGAAAATGTACAATTTAGTAGATTCGCCTTATTTCTAAAGTAGTTCGTTTAGAAAACGAACATCTATAATTTCAAAACACTTTACTGTGTGAAATAAGGTAGTTCTGTTCTCGGAATGAGTTGCTTTCCTGCAAAGATGGTTGAGTGCAGGAAGTTCAAACTTTTCTTGTTTGTGTAGTTTAACAAGATGTACAACTTAGAAGATTCGCCTGATTTCTCAAGTAGTTTGTTTAGAAAACAATCACCTTCATTTCTGAAAACATCTTCATTACTAAACACTGTACTCGGTGAAATAAGCTAGTTCTGTTCTCGGACGCAGTTGCTTTCTTACAAAGACGCTTGAGTGCAGCCAGTTCAAATATTCCTAGCTATTGTAATCTAAGAAGATGTACAATTTAGTAGATTCTCCTCATTTCTATGGCAGTTTTTTTTTTTTAACAAAACAATCATCTTCATTTCCTAACACTTTACTGTGTGAAATGAGCTAGTTCTGTTCACGGAGTCAGTTGCTTTCTTATGAAGAGGGTTTAGGGCAGCAAGTTCAAACTTTCCTTGTTTGTGTAATCTACAAGATGTACAACTTAGCAGATTCGCCTCATTTCTAAAGTAGTTTGTTTAGAAAACAAACATCTTCATTTCCGAAAAATGTACTGTGTGAAATGAGCTAGTTCTGTTCTAAGCATCAGTTGCTTTCCTACGAAGAAGGTTGAGTGCAGCAACTTCAAACACTCCAAGTTAGTGTAATCTAAGAAGATGTACAATGTAGTAGATTCACCTTATTTCCAAAGGAGTTTGTTTAGAAAACAAACATCTTGATTTCAAAACACTGTACTGTGTAAACTAACCAAGTTCTGTTCTCAGAATGAGTAGCTTTCTTAGGAATACGGTTGAGTGCAGCAAATTCAAACTTTCCTTGTTTTTATAATCTAACAAGATCTACAATTTAGTAGATTCGCCTCATTTCTAAAGTAGTTTGTTTAGAAAAAAATCATCTTCATTTGTGAAAACTGTACAGTGGAAAATGAGCTAGTTCTTTTCTTGGAATCAGTTGCTTTCTTACGAAGAGGGTTGAGTGCTGCAAGTTCAAATTTTCCTTGTTTGTGTAATCTAACAAGGTGTACATCTTAGTAGATTCGCCTGATTTCTAAAGTAGTTTGTTTAAAAAAGAAAATCTTCATTTCAAAACACAGTACTGTGTGAACTAAGCAAGTTCTGTTCTCGGAATGAGGTGCTTTCTTACGAAGACGGTTGAGTGCAGCAAGTTCAAACTTTCCTGGTTTTTATTCAAATTGTCCTTGTTTGTGTAATCTAACAGGATCTACAACTTAGTAGATTCACCTCATTTCTAAAGTAGTTTGTTGAGAAAACAATCATCTTCATTTCTGAAAACTGTACTGTGTGAAATAAGTTGGTTCTGTTCTCGAAATCAGTTGCTTTCTTACTAAGAGGGTTTAAGGCAGCAAGTTCAAACTTTCCTTGTTTGTGTAATCTAACAAGATGTACAACTTAGTAGATTAACCTCACTTGTAAAATAGTTTGTTTAGAAAACAATAATCTTCATTGCCGCACACTGTACTCTGAAATAAGCTACTTCTGTTGTCGGGAAAACTTGCTTTCTTACGAAGACTGTTTAGAAAACAAACATCTTCATTTCAAAACACTGTACTGTGTGAACTAAGCTAGTTCTGTTGTCGGGATCAGTTGCTTTCTTACGAAGAGTGTTGAGTGTAGCAAGTTCAAACTTTCTTTGGTTGTGTAATCTAAGAAGATGTACAATTTATTAGATTCGCCTTATTTCTAAAGTAGTTTGTTTTTAAAACAAACATCTTCATTTCAAAACACTGTACTGTGTGAACTAAGCTAGTTCTGTTCTCGGAATCATTTGCTTTCCTACGAAGACAGTTGAGTGCAGCAAGTTCAAACTTTCCTGGTTTTTGAATGTAACAAGATGTACAATTTAGTAGATTCGCCTCATTTCTAAAGTAGTTTGTTTAGAAAACAATCATCTTCATTTCAGAAAGCTGTACTGTGTGAAGTGATCTAGTTCTCTTCTCGGAATCAGTTGCTTTCTTACGAAGATGGTAGAGTGCAGCAAGTTCAAACTTTCCTTGTTTGTGTAATCTAACAAGATGTACAACTTAGTTTATTCGTCTTATATCTAAAGTAGTTTGTTTAGAAAACAAACATCTTCATTTCAAAACACTGTACTGTGTGATCTAAGCTATTTCTGTTCTCGGAATGAGTTGCTTTCTTACGAAGAGGGTTTACGGCAGCAATTTCAAACTTTCCTTGTATATGCAATCTAACCAGATGTACAAGGTACTAGATTCAACTCATTTCTAAAGTAGTTTGTTTAGAAAACAAACATCTTCATTGCCGAACACTGTACTCTGTGAAATAAGCTAGTTCTGTTGTCGGCATCAGTTTCTTTCTTAAGAAGAGTGTTGAGTGCAGCAAGTTAAAACTTTCCTTGATGGTGTAATGTAAGAAGATGTACAATTTAGTAGAGTTAGAAAGTTAGTTTAGAAAGTATCACCTTGCTGCACTCAACCGTCTTCGTACGAAAGCAACTCATTCCGAGAACAGAACTAGCTTATTTCACACAGTACAGTGTTCGGAAATGAAGATGTTTGTTTTCTAAGCAAACTGCTTTAGAAATGAAACGAAACTATTAAGTTGTACATCTTGTTAGGTTACACAAACCAGGAAAGATTCATTGCTAAACGCAACTGTCTTCATAGGAAAGCAACTCATTCCAAGAACAGAACTTCCTCATTTCACACAGTACAGTTTCAGCAATGAAGATGTTTGTTTTCTAAGCAAACAACTTCAGTAATTAGGTGAATCTACTAAGTTGTACATCTTGTTAGATTACACAAACAAGGAAAGTTTGAAATTGCTGCCGTAAACCCTCTTCGTAAGAGAGCAACTGATTCCGAGAACAAAACTAGCTCATTTCAAACAGTACAGAGCTCAGCAGTGAAGATGGTTGTTTTCTACACAAACTACTACAGAACTAGCTTATTTCACAGAGTACAGTGTTCGGCAATGAAGATGTTTGTTTTCTAAACAAACTACTTTAGAAATCAGGGGAATCTACTAAGTTGTACAACTTGTTATATTACACAAACAATGAAAGTTTGAACTTGCTGCACTCAACACTCTTCGTAAGGAAACAACTTATCCCGACAACAGAACTTGCTCATTTCACACAGTACACTGTTCGGCAATGAAGATGTTTGTTTTCCAAGCAAACTACTTTAGAAATGAGGTGAATCTACTAATTTGTACATCTTGTTAGATTACACAAACAAGGAAAGTTTGAACTTGGTACCGTAAACCCTCTTTGTAAGAAAGCAACTGATTCCGAGAACAGAACTAGCTCATTTAACATAAATGTTTTCGGAAATGAAGATGATTGTTTTCTAAACAAACTACTTTAGAAATGAGGCGAATCTACTAAGTTGTACATCTTATATTACACAAACAAGGAAAATTTGAACTTGCTGCACTCAACCCTCTTTGTAAGAAAGCAACTGATTCCAAGAACAGAACTAGCTCATTGCACACAGTACAGTTTTCAGAAATGAAGATGTTTGTTTTCTAAATAAACTACTTTAGAAATGAGGCGAATCTACTAAATTCTACATCTTCTTAGATTACACTTACTTGGAATGGTGGAACTTGCTGCACTCAACCTTCTTCATAGGAAAGCAACTGATTCCGAGAACAGAACTAGATTATATCACACAGTACAGTGTTTGGCAATGGAGATGTTTGTTTTCTAAACATACTACTTTAGAAATCAGCCGAATAAACTAAGTTGTATATATTGTTAGATTACACAAACAAGGAAAGTTTGAACTTGTTGCACTCAACCCTCTTCGTAAGAAAGCAAATGATTCCTAGAACAGAACTAGCTCATTTCACACAGTACAGTGTTCAGCAATGAAGATGTTTGTTTTGTAAACAAACTACTTTAGAAATCAGGTCAATGTACTAACTTGTACATCTTGTTATATTACACAAACAAGGAAAGTTTGAACTTGCTGCACTAAACACTGTTCGTAAGAAAGGAACTGATACCGACAACAGAACTAGCTCATTTCACACAGTACCGTGTTTGGCAATGAAGATGTATATTTTCCAAACAAACTACTTTAGAAATCAGGTGAATCTACTACGTTGTATATCTTGTTAGATTGTACAAACAAGGAAAGTTTGAACTTGCTGTACTCAAACGTCTTCGTAAGAAAGCAACTGATTCCGAGAACAGAACTCGCTTAGTTCACACAGTACAGTGTTTTGAAATGAAGATGTTTGTTTTCTAAATAAACTACTTTAGAAATAAGGCAAATCTAATAAATTGTACATCTTCTTAGATTACACAACCAAAGAAAGTTTGAACTTGCTACACTCAACACTCTTCGTAAGAAAGCAACTGATCCCGACAACAGAACTAGCTTAGTTCACACAGTACAGTGTTTTGAAATGAAGATGTTTGTTTTCTAAACAAACTACTTTAGAAATCAGGCGAATCTACTAAGTTGTACACCTTATTAGATGAACATGTTTGTTTTGTAAAAAAAACTGCCATAGAAATGACGAGCATCTACTAAATTGTAGATCTTGTTCGATTACACAAACAAGGAAAGTTTGAACATGTTGCACTAAAATGTCTCATTCCGAGAACAGAACTGGCTTAAATCACACAGTACAGTGTTTTGAAATGAAGATTTTTTTTTTCTAAACAAACTACTTTAGCAATTGGGCGAATCTACTAAGTTGTACATCTTGTTAGATTACACAAACAAGGAAAGTTTGAACTTGCTGCACTCAACCGTCTTCTTAAGAAAGCAACTGATTCCGAGAACAGAACTAGCTCATTTCACACAGTACAGTTTTAGAAATGAAGATCATTTTTTTCTAAACAAACTACTTTAGAAATGAGGCAAATCTACTAAGTTGTACATCTTGTAAGATTACACAAACAAGGAAAGTTTGAAGTTGCTGCACTCAACCGTCTTCGTAAGAAACAACTCATTCCGAGAACAGTACTAGCTTATATCACTCATTACAGTATTTGGCAAAGAAAACGTTTGTTTTCTAAACAAACTACTTCAGCAATCAGGCGAATTGGCTAAGTTGTACACCTTGTTAGATTATAAAAACAAGGAAAGTTTGAACTTGCTGGACTCAATCCTCTTTGTAAGAAAACAACTGATTCTGAGAACAGAACTAGCTCATTTCACATAGTACCGTGCTCAGAAATGAAGATGTTTGTTTTCTAAACAAACTACTTCAGAAATCAGGCGAATCTACTAAGCTGTATATCTTGATAGATAACACAAACAAGGAAAATTTGAACTTGTTCGACTCAACATTCTTCCTAAGAAAGGAACTGATCCCGACGACAGAACTAGCTCATTTCACAGTACAGTGTTCGGCAATGAAGATGTTTGTTTTCTAAAGAAACTACTTTAGAAATCAGGCGAATCTGCTAAATTGTATATCTTCTTAGATTACACTAACTAGGAATGTATGAATTTGCTGCCATTAACACTCTTCGTAAGAAAGCAACTGATTCCTAGAACAGAACTAGCTTAGTTCACACAGTACAGTGTTTTGAAATGAAGATGTTGGTTTTCTGAACAAACTACTTTAGGAATAAGATGAATCTACTAAATTGAACATATTCTTAGATTACACTAACTAGGAATGTTTGTACTTGCTACCCTAAACTCTGTTCGTAAGAAAGCAACTGATTCCGAGAACAGAACTAGGTCATTTCATACGGTACAGATTTCAGAAATGAAGATGATCATTTTCTAAACAAACTTCTTTAGAAATGAGGTGAATCTAGTAAGTTGTGCATCTTCTCAGATTACAGAAACAAGGAAAGTTTGAACTTGCTGCACTCAACCGTATTCATGAGACAGCAACTCATTCCAAGAACAGAACTTGCTTAGTTCACACAGTACAGTGTTTTGAAATGAAAATGTCTGTTTTCTAAACAAACTACTTTGGAAATAAGGTGAATCTACTAAATTGTACATCTTCTTAGATTACACTAACTTGGAATGTTTGAACTTGATGCACTCAGCCTTCTTCGTAGGAAAGCAACTGATTCCGAGAACAGAACTAGCTCATTTCACACAGTACAGATTTCAGAAATGAAGATGTTTGTTTTCTAAACAAACTATTTTAGAAATGAGGTGAATCTACTAAGTTGTATATCTTGTTAGATTACACAAACAAGGAAAGTTTGAACTTGCTGCCCTAAACCCTCTTCATAAGAAAGCAACTGATTCCGCGAACAGAACTACCTCATTATACACAGTACAGTGCTCAGCAATGAAGATGTTTGTTTTCTAAACAACCTGCTATAGAAATGAGGAGAATCTACTAAATTGTACATCTTCTTAGATTACACTAACTAGGAATGTTTGAATTTGCTGTGCTCAAACTTCTTTGTAGGAAAGCAACTGATTCCGAGAACAGAACTAGCTTATATCACACAGTGCAGTGTTTGGCATTGTAGATGTTTGTTTTCTAAACATACTACTTTAGAAATCAGGCGAATATACTAAGTTGTACATATTGTTAGATTACACAAACAAGGAAACTTTGAACTAGCTGCACTCAACCCTCTTCGCAAGAAAGCAACTGATTCTGACAACAGAACTAGCTCATTTCACATAGTACAGTGTTCGGCAATTAAGATGCTTGTTTTCTAAACAAACTACTTGAGAAATCATGCGAATCTACTAAGTTGTACATCTTGTTCGATTACACAAACAAGGTACGTTTGAACTTGCTGCACTCAAACGTCTTGGTAAGAAAGCAACTCATTCCGAGAACAGAACTAGCTTAAACCACACGGTACAGTGTCTTGAAATGAAGACGTTTGTTTTCTAAACAAACTACTTAAGAAATAAGGCAAACCTACTAAATTGTACATCTTCTTAGATTACCCTAACTTGGAATGTTTGAACTTGCTGCACTCAACCTTCTTTGTAGGAAAGCAACTGATTCCGAGAACAGAACTCACTTATATCACACAGTACAGTGTTCGGCAATGAAGATTTTTGTTTTCTAAACAAACTTCTTTAGATATCAGGTGAATATACTAAGTTGTACAACTTGTTAAATTACAGAAACAAGGAAAGTTTGAACTTGCTACACTCCACCCTCTTTGTAAGAAAGCAACTAATTCTGAGAACAAAACTAGCTCATTTCACACAGTACGGTGTTCGGCAATAAAGATGTATGTTTTCTAAAAAAACTACTTTAGAAATCAGGCGAGTCTACTAAGTTGTACATCTTGTTAGATTAAACAAACAAGGAAAGTTTGAACTTGCTGCAGTCAACACTCTTCGTAAGAAAGGAACTGATCCCAACAACAGAACTAGCTCATTTCACACAGTACAGTGTTTGGCAATGAAGATGTTCATTTTCTAAACAAACTAGTTTAGAAATGAGGCGGTTCTACTAAATTGTACATCTTCTCATATTACACTAACTATGAATGTTTGAACTTGCTGCGTCAACAATCTTTGTAAGAAAACAACTGATTCAGAGAACAGAACTACCTTTTTCACACAGTACAGTGTTCGGCAATGAAGATGTTTGTTTTCTAAACAAACTACTTTAGAAATCAGGTGAATCTACTAAGTTGTACAGCTTGTTAGATTACATAAACAAGGCAAGTTTGAACTTGCTGCACTCAACACTCTTTGTAAGAAAGCAACTGATCCTGAGAACAGAACTAGGTCATTTCACACAGTACAGTGTTCGGTAATGAAGATGTTTGTTTTCTAAACAAACTACCTAAGAAATGAGGTGAATCTACTAAGTTGTAGATCTTGTTAGAATCCCCAAAAAGGAAAGTTTGACCTTGCTGCACTCAACACTCTTCGTAAGAAAGCAACTGATTCCAAGAAAAGAACTAGCTCATATTACACAGTACAGTTTTTGGAAATGAAGATGATTGTTTTCTAAACAAACTACTTTAGAAATGAGGCGAATCGATTAAGTTGTACATCTTGTTAGATTACACACACAAGGAATCGATGAACTTGCCACACTCAACCGTCTTCGTAGGAAAGCAACTCATTCCGAGAACAGAACTAGCTTATTTCACACATTACAGTGTTTTTAAATGAAGATGTTTGTTTTCTAAACAAACTATTTTAGAAATAAGGCGAATCTACTAAATTGTACATTTTCTTAGATTACACTAACTAGGAATGTTTGAACTTACTGCACTAAACCTTCTTTGTAGGAAAGCAACTGATTCCGAGAACAGAACTAGCTCATTTCACACAGTACACTGTTCGGTAATGAAGATGGTCATATTCTAAACAAACTACTTTAGAAATCACGAGAATCTACTAAGTTGTACATCTTGTGAGATTAAACAAACAAGGAAAGTTTGAACTTTCTGCACTCAACACTCTTCCTTAGAAAGGAACTGATCCCGACAAAAGAACAGGCTCATTTCACACAGTACTGTGTTCGGCAATGAAGATGTTTGTTTTCTAAATGAACTGCTTTAGAAATGAGGAGAATCTACTAAATTGTACATCTTCTTAGATTAAACTAACTAAGAATATTTGAACTGGCTGCACCCAAGCGTCTTTTTAAGAAAGCAACTGATTCTGAGAACAGAACTAGCTTATTTCACAGAGTACAGTGTTAGGCAATGAAGATGTTTGTTTTCTAAACAAACTACGTTAGAAATGAGATGAATCTACAAAGTTGTACATCTTGTTAGATTACACAAACAAGGAAAATTTGAACTTGCTGCACTCAACACTCTTCATAAGAAAGCAACTGATTCCTAGAACAGAACTAGCTCATTTCACACAGTACAGTTTTCGGAAATGAAGATGAATGTTTTCTAAACAAACTACTTTGGAAATCAGGGGAATCTACTAAATTGTACATCTTGTTAGATTACACAAACATGGAAAGTTTGAACTTGCTGCACTCAACATTGTTCGTAGGAAAGTAACTGATTCCGAGAACAGAAGTAACTTATTTCACACAGTACAGTGTTGTGCAATGAAGATGTATATTTTCTAAACAACCTACTTTAGAAATGAGGTGAATCTACTAAGTTGTACATCTTGTTCGATTGCATAAACAAGGAAAGTTTGAACTTGCTGCACTCAAATGTCTTCGTTAGAAAGCAACTTATTCCGAGAACAGAACTAGCGTAGTTCACACACTATAGTGTTTTGAAATGAAGATGTTTGTTTTCTAAACAAACTACTTTAGAAATAAGGTGAATCTACTAACTTGTACATCTTCTCAGATTACACAACCAAAGAAAATTTGAACTTGCTGCACTCAACACTGTTCGTAAGAAAGGAACTGATCCCAACAACAGAACTAGCTCATTTCACACAGTACAGTGTTCGGCAATGAAGATGTTTGTTTTCTAAACAAACTACTTTGGAAATCAGGCAAATCTACTAAGTTGTATATCTTGTTAGACTACACACACATGGAAAGTTTGAACTTGCTGCACTCAACCTTGTTCGTAGGAAAGCAACTGATTCCGAGAACAGAACTAGCTTATTTCACAGACTACAGTGTTCGTAAAATGAAGATGTTTGTTTTCTAAACAAACAACTTTAGAAATCAGGCCAATCTACTAAGTTGTATATCTTGTTAGATTACACAAACAAGGAAAGTTTGAACTTGCTGCACTCAACACTCTTCCTAAGAAAGCAACTGATCCCAACAACAGAACTAGCTCATTTAACACAGTACAGTGTTTGGCAATGAAGATGTTTGTTTTCTAAACAAACTCCTTTAGAAATGAGGTCAGTCTACTAAGTTGTATATCTTTTTAGATTACACTAACTAGGAATATTTGAACTTGCTGCACTCAAGCGTCTTTGTAAGAAAGCAACTGATTCCGAGAACAGAACTAGCTTAATTCACAGAGTAGTGTTCAGCAATGAAGTTGTTTGTTTTCTAAACAAACTACTTTAGAAATGAGGTGAATGTACTAAGTGGTATATCTTGTTAGATTACACAAACAAGGAAAGTTTGAACTTGCTACACTCAACACTCTTGGTAAGAAAGCAATGGATTCCCAGAAGAGAACTAGTTCATTTCAAACAGAATAGTTTTCGGAAATGAAGATGATTGTTTTCTAAACAAACTAATTTAGAAATGAGGCGAATCTACTAAGTTGTACATCTTGTTAGATTACAAAAACAAGTAAAGTTTGAACTTGCTGCACTAAACCCTCTTCAGAAGAAAGCAACTGATTCCGAGAACAGAACTAGCTTATTTCACAGAGTATAGTGTTCGTAAAATGAAGATGTTTGTTTTCTAAACAAACTACTTTAGAAATCAGGCCAATCTACTAAGTTGTATATCTTGTTAGATTACACAAACAAGGAAAGTTTGAACTTTCTGCACTCAACACTCTTCTTACGAAATCAACTGATTCCGATAACAGAACTAGCTCGTTTCACACAGTACAGTGCTCAGCAATGAAGATGTTTGTGTTTTTAAAAAACTGCTATAGAAATGAGGAGAATCTACTAAATTGTACATCTTCTTAGATTACACTAACTAGGAATTTTTTTTTAAACTTTTTATTTTATCTGATTTTTTGGAGACAGAGAGAGAGAGAGAGAGAGAGAGAGAGAGAGATAGAGAGAGAGAGAGAGGTTGGGAGGAAGACAGAGATGGGCGCGCGAGCAGTGTCTCAGCTGTTGCGAACGAAATCCAGATGTGCGCGCCCCCTTGTGGCCGAGTGCGGCATTGCGCCCTTGCATCACTTTGCATCTGGCTAAACGTGGGACCTGGAGATTGGAACCGCTGGAGATTGGTACCAGTGTTCGTAGGGTTAGGAGGCAGGCACCTTAACCCCTAAGCCATCTCTCCAGCCCCTAACTAGGAATATTTGAACTGGCTGCACTGAAGTGTCTTTGTAAGAAAGCAACTGATTCCAAAGACAGAACTAGCTTCTTTCACAGAGTACAGTGTTCGGCAATGAAGATGTTTGTTTTCTAAACAAACTACGTTAGAAATGAGATGAATCTAGTAAGTTGTACATCTTGTTAGATTACACAAACAAGGAACTTGAACTTGCTGCACTCAACCCTCTTTGTAGGAAAGCAACTCATAATGAAAGGAGAAGTAGCTTATTTCACACAGTACAGTGTTCAGTAGTGAAGATGTTTGTTTTCTAAACAAACTACTTTATAATTGAGCCGAAACTACTAAGATGTACATCTTTTTAGATTACACAAACTAGGAAAGTATGAACTTGCTGCTCTCAACCATCTTCCTAGGAA